>JAOTOM010002585.1:0-109596 GCA_034440615.1 Ashinkailepas kermadecensis | reverse complement strand
CAAGTCGCGGCCAGATACCTGCCAGTTGAACTAGAGATGAATGAAGTTGCCGTTTGTTAACGTAGGCTGAAAGTTAATTGTCGTCGTTTATGCTATTATTTCTTTTTCCTTTTTGAATTCTCAATCTGTTCATTTAAGTAAAATTTTTCCTATATGAAACTGGTATCAACGTTTGAACTACTATTCGTTTACATTTTCTACTTAACATTATTTTATTTCCGGTCGCTCTATCTCGAGTCGTCTGGCAACAGAGCAAAGTTCCGCTGTAAAACCGGCTATTGACGGTGCTGGGTTCGTCGACGATCCATTTCAAGTTCAACCAGAACTCTGTTCAAGTGCAGGATGGCATACAATCATCTGAATATGAATGGGCGAAGAGACAGGTGAGAAAGTAATGGTGATTGCATGCAGTTCGTTTTGGGTTGCATTCTAATGTAGGCTGCAGGGCTGCTTGCATTGGTACCTACCTAGGTACTTACTTATGTGGAGTGCTCTCACTCCAATGCAGTGAGGAGTGGACTCATTTTATATTTGTTGGGACCGCAGATCTGGGTAGATAGTTTGCAATGAGCTTTTGCAGAGAATGTAAACTATGGCTATTTTTGCACTGCTTCCTGGTCTGCTTCATATTACAAAAATATAGCCAAAAAGGGCTAGCATGCATAATATGTGAATTTTGAATGACCTCATGAGCAGAGTGGGAAACTTACTTTGGTAAATTTTTCTTAAACGGTCTTTTAGGAATATTAGGATTTTTTTTGGAATACTATGTTTATGAAGGTGATTAGGAAGATGCGATCACTCGTTTTCTCCGTAAATGCTACTTTTCAATTCGAACGATGACATCATAGTCACATCGGTATGGTATGATGACGTCCTAGGCATGGGACTGAGGCTTCGATTGGCTAACGCTACAAACGTTCACATACCTTAATGAGATGATCCTGGCTTTATCTAACCACAGATTAATAAAACACACAACTTGCCACTGTTCCAGGCGGGTTCCGTCGAGAAAAGTTCCTTTGTAGTCGCTTGTGACGAACCCACACCTCTTCTCCTTCCTTCTGGCAACACAAAACGTCTCGGTGCACTCCCACCGATGCCTACTCTCCTGCAACCTGCAGGCCTTGGAACACTTAGAGCAGACAACTCCGGCAGGAAGAACTCCGTGGCGTTTAAGGAAGTCTAAGCTTGCTAGGTTGTCCTTATAGCAAAGTTTGATTATATCATATGGCACTGGATCACAACCTACACACACCGAAGCCATTTTCGAACTGTTGACCTCAAAGTGACCCCGGTCTCGTCTATCCTCACGACTTCCAACAAATAGTATGATAATTCATAATTAAATAGGAAAATATATCCTAACCTAACCTAACATAATACAATCTACTCTTATCTAAACTAATATAAACTCATATTTTAATTTAAAAACACAAGCGTAATGTTTATCGTGACGGACCGCGAAGTGATATTTAAAAGAGTGCTTCTGCTCGGTCTTGTCCAACAAGCAGTATGATAATTAATAATTAAATAGGAAAACCTAACCTAACCTAACCTAACGTAATACAATCTACTCTTATCTAAACTAATATAAACTTATATATTATAATTTCAAAACAAGCGTAATATTTATTGTGACGTCATCCGTACATCACGCCCGGAAGCAGTGCTCTGCTTAGTTTTTTCCGGCATTGCTGTGAAATAATGGTGGTGTCATCTATGTGGCAAAGAGGCAGAAACTAAGCATTTTCGATGTGAAAAAGTGTTGAATCAACTGCGTGAAGTGTTGAATGTCCCTTTAATCACGTCTGAGAAGTGCCAGGCGAGGGATGGATAAATTATGCAACAAACAACAGCGGTGTGGCATATATGGCGCATTATAGATATCGCTAAGATTAACCGAGACGTAAGCATTTACGGAGAAAACGAATGATCGCATCTTCCGAATCACGTTAATAAACATGATATTCCGGCACAAAAATCCGATAATTCCCAAAACACCCTTTAAGACAGAAATACCCTTACTTTCTGGGTTGGGAGTCAGAGTGCATACCGACTTCTTCCAGTACATTTTCATGAGCATTATTTTTATGCATGGAATCTGTTTACCAGTAACTGACTGGAAAAAAACCTATGTAATCAGTACCTATATAATATGCATAAGTAATATGCATTGCCATTTTTGGTCAAATCAAATATCAAAACATAGGAACAAAGAAGTTGAACAATGGATGGCACTGCCCGGCAGTGACTCGTGATAGTCAGCACCATTTCATCTCATAACTCACAGGAGCAATGTGCTTACCTTTCACTGTTGGTCTCAGTACAAGACTAGCGATATGTAAAACAAACAAAAATACTTCACCCTTCACCCTCAGCTCAGAGAGCATACCTACCGACACAGCAAATTCCCTATGTAATATGAATGCAACTCCGCTACTGCACACGCCACAGTCTGATGTGATAGTGTTGCACAAAGCAGGGGGGGGCTGTATAACCTAGGCAGTTGATGCGCCCCTAAACCCCAATAACAACAACAACACAAAGCAAGGGATCAGTCAAGGTCTTGTGTTTGCAGTATGGCACTCTTAACCATGTGTTCAAAGTTGCTAATGGGGGTGGGGACGAGTGGTCTAGGGGTAAGATGCTCGTCTCACAATCGAAAGGTTGTGGGTTTGAGTCTCACCTGTCGCTACTCTTTGCTCGCGACCAATCGGCGTGAGAGATTGGCGACGCTACATGACTCAACGGTCGACGTGTCGTAAAACCAATTAACAACCAAAGTTGCTAATGGCTATGACGTCATATTAAAAATACCATGCATTGATTGGTTGACTGGCAGATTTCAGAACAGAAAATGCGAACGTAGCCAATTCTGATCGGCGGCCCCCGGGACTCCGGAGGATGTCTCTTAAAACTGTCAAATTTTGTCTACTATATGGGTGGCAAGAAAACAGTTTTTTTTTCAGAGACATGGTTCCAGAGCCATGTGAAGAAAAGGGGTACATGTGAAGCCCATCCTACCCAGTATGAACCTGGAGTGCAAAAATGTTTTCAGATATAAAATATCTTAAGAAGTGCCTTAATTCTCACCCTGCTCATTAGTGGGTATCATCTAGTTAGATACCCTGGTAGGTGAGCATTTAGTAGTCTAGTCAGCTAGTAGTGTGCATGGTGGTGAACATAATCTGTGGCTAGTGCATTCTGGACCACAGTTTGGCACTTTCAATGGTAAATTTGTCTTAAAAGGTGTTTTTTTCTCCCTTTTTTAATTTTTCCTCAGAATTCCATGTTTATAAAGGTGACTAAGATGATGGGACTGGTTATTTTCTGTGCAAATAATTTTTTTAAATGTGCAAACTGTGTTTTGCAACTAACCGAAACTAACCTAACCTAGCCAAACCTAACCCATTTGTTTGCTTTCTGGATGCAAATGCATGTAAAAACATTTCTTGTTACCACCTTAAAGCACAATAATATCAAAAAGTTCCCAAAAATAGTTTCGAGAGAAATTAAAAAGAAAATGTTTGTTCAAAACCAGCTTAGGTTAAATTAGGCTGGGTTACATTTCCTTTTTAATTTTGAGAATTTTCAGAAAATAAATTGCTCGATGTTTTTCTAAATTTATTTTTGTGATTTTTATCAAAGGTAGATTAGGAGGTAAGTATTAACCCTCGCCAGTATTCGGCATTTTACCACCTTTGGTCGTATGGGGGGTTGGTACGACCCCCCCTGGCGATTCGAAACCGTGCGTGTTACGAAAACGAACCAAAGACCAAAGTTATAGATCTGGCCGAGATCTCGCGATTGGAATTCAGTATGACCGTCTAAGATCAATGGTTGACCTTCCAGGTCAGGTCAGGTCAAAGGTCTAACATGGATTTTTTTTGTATTTTCCTAAGAAAATCGTCAGTTATATCGAAACTACTGTCTAAATATGCACGAAATGGCCAGAAATATGTTTATTGGGACCTTGCGAACATAATGACATGTCACACGATGTGATCGGACCAATATGTCATGCACCAAATGAGGTCAAAGCCGTGACCCCAAATATCCAACTTTTTGAAAAGTGGTTCCAATTTCGAAGTTTAAAGTTCCCTAGGGTAAAAATGGACGCTGAATTCGAATTCAGCACGAAAAAATACCGTAGGTCAGCTTAAAAAAGGTCAAACGAGGTCAACCGAGGTCACCGATTTTTAAAGCATTATTTTTCAATGGAAACCCAACACACAACAAAACACATAATACCAGTCGATGTAGGCAACAATGTCATGTTTAGGTGCGATAATCACGTATTTGTTGAAAACGTATTTATAATCAGGTATTTGTTGGTCGGAGTTGCTCCCCTTTATGACCTCAACTCCGTGACCTGACATGACCTCCCCAAAAAAGTTCTTCAAAAGTCGTCAAAAGGTTGCCCCAGAGGGTACTGAAAATCTCCGAGCGATCCGTTCATCGGTTTGGAAGGAGTACACAAAAACCTTAGGGGGGTTGCACCCCCCCCCCCTATACGGGCGAGGGTTAAAATTAAAGTAAAATTGGATTTTTGGGAATTTTTGTTTGTAATAAAATTGTACTTTTATTAAGTTTGTAATTTGTATGCTTTCTGATGTGATAAAGATGATGCGATCACTCATTTTCACAGCAAATGATTACTTTTAAGTCAACGGCTGTCAATACAATGATGATGATGTCATAGGCACAAGTCTGTGGCTTACAGCCCCGATGCTTTGAGAAGGAACTTTTGAATCTTGTGGCAGTAGAATTCGAACAACAGCAATTTGAGCAAATAACCCTGCTGGGAATGGCACTGTGTTGTCTGTCTGTTTGTCCTGAAAAGAAAGCTGAATAATTATCTAAGATACTGCAGCACAACCGATTCACCACTAGGCTAAGCTTGCACTGATACAAGTGGTGCACATTTCTGCATGTGGTTTGTCTACTGAGTCACTGACTACTAAATACATAAATCATGGAATAAATAAAATAATATAACCATCCTAACATAGACTAAGATAATGTAGCATAATATATAAAATGTATTATAGCATAATATAATCTAACCTAACCCAACCAGAAAACCAGAATCCTCTGACGCAAATTTTTCGGCCATGACATCAAATATATTCAACATTGTATATACCTCCATAGGCAACTTTGGTAACAATACCTACTAAACTTCCTGAAGTTTAGTAAATATTCCTACTAAACACACTTCCCTTCTTAGTACATGTACATACTAAACCCTCTCCAGGATTTGTTTGACATTGACAGCACTGCCCTTAACAATTGCAGCATCGCAAGGAACTTCCGGCCTTGGTCACGTTGCAGATGTGTCGGTTTGGGAGTATGAATTCTCAGAAATAAATGTCGAATTAAGGCAGAAACATAAGGTTTTCGATGTCAAAGAGTATTAAATTGAGTGGATGAAGTATTGAATTTCTTCTTTATCACATCTGTGACACCAGGTACAGATAATTATATGCAATGTGCTATATTTGTAGAGTGAAGATTTTGATCGTGTATTTCTTTGCCAACTGAAAAGTAATTATTTGTGGAGAAAATGAGTGGTCGCATCGTCATTTTCACGTTAAAATTCCCGGTATTAAAAAAAATCCCCAAAATGAAATCTTACCTTGATCTTAATATATACTGATTAGGCTATGTTGTATTTTTGTTCTATATTTTTTCACATTTCTTCTCATGCTAGGTTACCTAACTCAAAGCCCCCCTTTTGGCATTATTTTGCTCACAACCTGAAAAGTAAGCATTTGCACAGAAAATATGTGGTCCCATCACTGTAGTCACCTTCATAAACATCGTATTCCAAAAAACATTCACAAAAAACACCTTTTAAGACAAGTTTACCCTTTCAATGAGATCAGCAGCAGCAGTGCATCTGTGGTGTCGCTGGTGCATAAGCATGCATGAGCATGCAGGTGCATTCGCATATGGTGCAGGTCAGACTGCAAAATATGGCAAATGGCTATGGGTGCTATGCAACCAACATAATTGATGTGCCCCAAAACCCC
Source organism: Ashinkailepas kermadecensis (assembly GCA_034440615.1). Taxonomy (NCBI): domain Eukaryota; kingdom Metazoa; phylum Arthropoda; class Thecostraca; family Neolepadidae; genus Ashinkailepas; species Ashinkailepas kermadecensis. The sequence goes on along the minus strand of JAOTOM010002585.1, from coordinate 103,558 downwards.
AATTCCTACTGCAGCAAATGGCTCAACAAGATGCATTCCGGTAGTGCACTTGAAGTGGCTGGCGCTGCAGTAATTTGACATCGGCAAGCTCAACACGGCCGTAGTGTTTCCCGCGAACCAGCTCGATCTGTCGCCATACTCGGTGGCGCACATCTGCAAGTACAACCTATATGGTGTGGCCAGTCACGAGCACACTGCTCACTGGCCACTACATGGCACATTGCAAGCATCCATATTCATCCAAGTGGCATGAGTACGAGTTGAGTGTGCTGTCCACCCAGATGCGCACCCTTAGCAGAGATGACTACATATTTTTCTTTGAAGCAGAAAGAAGATGACTCGTCTCAGTGAAGTGGTGAAAGGAATTTGTACTAGGCAGTCGTAAATGGACTTGACGGTGTCCTCATCTTCTTGGTGCCATCAGTCACCATGCATTTTTGCAAACAATTAGTGTGTATGTGTATGTGTCTGTATCTATGTTGTGTAACCTAGTACCTACTCTCGAGGAGGCTCTGAGTATGGTTCAGGGAAGCTGGGCCGGTCATGGGGGAAGACAGCTGATAAGGTGAGAAGTATTGCAAGCAAGGGAAGGAATAGGTTATCATGTTTTATATCAATGCCAGAAGTGTTATGAACAAAATTGGGGAACTGCATGCATATATATTGTCTGAAAAGCTAGATTTGGTATGTATAACAGAGGCATGGGTTAATGAAAGCATTTTTGGAGACAACTTGCAAGAATTTGAATTGACAGGCTACAACATGCATGCTTATCAAAGGAAGGCAAGGTGGGCGCGAATGATCAATTCTGGTCGAAGCGCCCTAAAGCCCAAATAACTAACTAACAAAGGAAGGCAAGGATAGGAGGAGGTATACTCTTATGTACGTATGTCTTACGTATGTCAGGCAAGTAATGAAATGTCATTCCATAGAGGATAGTCTACATAGTGAAGGAGTAGAATCTTTGTGGTTAGATGTAATTCTGAAGAATGGAACAAAATTTAGGATTGGGGCATTCTATAGACCTCCAGACCAGAATTAAAATATAAGTGTAAGATATAAGAGCAAGGAAGTCATGAAAAAAAACTGTACTTAGCATATGTGCAACCCCACTTGAAATATTATATACAAGCATGGAGCCCCTACCTAAAAATAAATATAGACATGTATGACATAAAAAATATGGCATAACTTATAATAGGGGGAAAGGCTTATGGCATTAGATATGTACTCACTCAAGTATAGAGTCAGCCTATTCCACTGACACTCAAGTGGGGAGTTCCTCATTGAATGTATTTAACCTGCTCCATCTTGGGGGAGTTAATATGCGCCCCCTCCTAAGGTCTTCCATGGATAGTGAAAGAACGGCGCTGGGCGCTGTATGACCAACGCAGTCGATGCGCCCATAAGCCCAAATAACCAACCAAAGAACGGCGCGCGTCAGAGTGCCGAAATTTGGCATACCTTTTCGCACATCAATTTGGCATGTTATGTCAACTTTGACGTCAGGTCATCTAGGGTCAACGAGTTAGTCAAGATCAAGTGAGGTCACCTCCAGAAAAGTTCAACCAGTCGTCACGCTTTAGTAGATAAAGATATTTCAATGAAACATTCAGTGTTTGCTTATCTTCAGGGACGTAACAAAACACACCAGATAATTTTTTATTTTTCCATTTTTTATTACTTATTAGTTTTGCATATTTGCCCATTTTAGCTAAAATTAAAGATTCTGGCTAAAGTAAGCATTTTTTTTAGAGCAAGCTGACTTCTAACAACGTTTTTCGGTCTGCTCTACCCCTTAGAACAAGAAAAAGTAAAGAAAATTGAAAACTAAATTTATTGAAATTTGAAATTTTTTTTTTTAAAATTGGGGGGGGGATGGGTGGAAGTTAGGGCCATGGTCGACTTCGACCTCGTTTTCTGATTATATATATTTTTTCTTCTTTAAATCTCCCCAAAATGAACTCCCCAGAGCCAAAAACTTGATGCAAGTTGTGAAAACCTAGGCTACCTAGTGATGTCACTTTTCGGGGGGATACAATTTTTGGGGTGGTTCCTGGCCCTACTCATCGAACGCTTTCCGGTGACACCTCTTTTGTTTTCGTGTGACGCTTAGTTTGGAGATTAGAGGGGGGAGGTTGTATCAACCCCCAAAATGGGGTGTGAGGATATGACTGGAAAGATGGGGAGGGTTAAAAGTAGGGTAGACAGGTAGACAAGTAGTAGGTAAAAGTAGATGGGAAAATCTTGTTTTTGAGTTCTAATTTGTGATGTATGGAGTGGGGAATTTTTATGCTAAGTGTGCATGGCACAGACCCCTTTAAGCAGGCATGGATGCAGTTGGAAAATTATTGGTAAGGCATTCAATCCACATGTGTTGGGAAAAGGGCTGGATAGCTAGGGTAGATAGGCATTGATAGGTGTGTGGGATGTTGGTGGATGGTTTCTTTAGGATGTGGTGATGGTTGGGGTGGGTCTTTTTACCGGGCTTATGGTATCTTCCATTTACAGACTTAACAGGATGGTTCCTTGTGGCTCTTATTGAGTCTAAACATTTTATGACTTATGACTTTATGAGATATACCAGCCACTGAAAAAAATGCGCTACTGAAATGCACAGGAAGGGCAAAAATCCCCAACAGCGAGATCGATACATTAACTGCAAGAAACATGACATAGAAAATAAAGAGGTTTAAGACATGCCTTTTCTCCATAAACACATCTTTCACTTCAAACAAGTACAAAAATGCACATACTGTATGGTTAAAGCACAAACATCCTTGCACACTTCCCACAGAGCTATTTTGAACTGCATGGGTGCTATATGATCACCATGGTTGATGCGCCCTAAAGCCGAGATATCTAACTAAATAGCAAACTGCATGGGACCATAGATATTGGAATACTAAGTTCTTCTGAGCCATATTTTCAACGCAGGCTATGGGTTAGACCTTTGTCAGCTGATTTTGTTTCTTAATTCTTATTTGCTAATGGTATTGCACACTCTATTTAACACACTGCTTCTCACCAATTTACTTGTAATATGTTGATTGATTAATTTGTGCTTGCCTTAATGCAAAATGCAAGAATTTGTATGCCGGAAATTTAACACCAAATGCACATGCTCAGCGAATGAAATGTTTACTATGCTTTAGGCATGTAGGGCTTAAACAGTATTGGAAATGTAATGCAAGCTTCATAGTTCAATTACATGCCACCTTGAATAACTCAGCTGTATATGAATGCCCCTATAAAGGTATGCATGAGATTTAGGCCAATGGGAGGAGAGCATTTTTCTGTCACCATTTTTACAGCCTTCCCTATTGGCTCCTGTTTACTATATTTTGCAATCTCCCACTGAATTCTAAATAATTTGAATAGAAGGTCCCACTCTGGAAACAAAACACTTCAACTCGAGAATTCAGCAGCTGCCAGACTGGGAGTGTGGGTCCCTGCATGGGACTTGGCAGAACTCAGAACAGAACTTGGTAGCAGGGGATTTTTGCATGGTAAATTAATCCTGCAGCAAACATCTGATACAAATGTGGCACACTTTATGTTTGTAGTTTTCTCCAATTGTGATTTTCTTCTTGTGATTTTTGATGTGGTGTGTGAAGTGTCAGTTAATTATCAACCCACCAGCACCAGGTATCCATCCCTACACCAATCTGCACTGCTGGCTGCTCACTATGCACTGAGATCTCATTGAAATGGCGATACTTCGCAGTCTGGGTGCAGGGATGGGTGCCTGGCATTGGTGGGCTGACAATCCACTGACACTTCACACATGATTATGGAACATTTGTTAAGTGTATGATGCTTAATGCTCAGAGTATTCGATCCAAATTTGATGAGTTCAAGTGTTATGTTGCTGAGGAGGAACCATATTTTGTTTGCATTACTGAGGCATGGGTCAGTGAGGGGTATTTTGGGGATAACTTGCAGGACTATGAGATCCAGGGATACAATATGTTTTCATGCAATAGGGGTCCAGCAGTGAAAGGGGGTGGTGTAATGCTCTATGTGAATAGCTTATTCAGTTCTCAAAAAGTAGCAGATGGCGTAAAAAATGTGTCTGTGGAGTCCATTTGGCTTGATGTTGCTGTGGGAAAAGGCAACAGCAATAAACTGAGGATAGGAGCTTTGTACCGATCAGGAACCTTGCCACATTCTCAGCAACTGGAGCTCGATAAGGTGATTTGCGAGGAAATCAGTAGAAACTTTCAGAAGAAATGCCTTATTCTTGGTGACTTTAATCTAAAAGGATATGAAAATGTTGGTGTTCGCTCGCCATCATGCAAACTGTTTAGGAAATGCCTTGAAGAGGACCTGTTCTTATGCCATTTTGTAACGGAACCAACTAGGCAAGGCTCATTCTTGGACCTCGTCTTCTCAGATTTAAGTGATTTAGCTCAAGACTTGACTGTAGGAGAAACTCTGGGAAGAAGTGACCATAACATAGTGAGATTCAAGGCACAAATAGCAAGGACAATCAAGGATAATTTGGGAAAGGTTCCAAATTTTAACAGGGCAGACTTTGACTGCATGAGAGCGGCTTTAAGTGCCATGAAATGGGAAGAAGAATTCTCCAATTTAAATGCCCGTGAAATGTGGGAAAAGTTCAAATCTTACTTGAGGGAAATTCAGATTAGACATGTCCCCCAAAAGCAAAGGCGCAAAAGGAGGGTAGGAAAGCCAGCATGGCTTACACCAGATTTGATAAAAGCAATTAAGGCTAAGAAAGATGCATTTAGAGTATTTAAGGAAGCTTCAAATATTGTAAATCTAAGGTCGTATGAAAAAGCTAGAGACGCTGTGAAGCAGAAAACCAGAGCAGCAAAGCGAGCAAAATAATTGGATTTGGCTAGGAACTGTAATTGGGACAGTAAAAAGTTCTTTAGTTTCTACAAGCTAAGTAAAGTTTCAAGCACAATTGGTCCACTGGAAGTGAATGGGACTATGTTGAGTGAGGATGGTGAGATGGTTCAGGAACTGAGGAACTGATGGTTGAGTTTTGAAATTTGCGGATGATATGAAGGTCTTTAGGGCAATAACAGGACACAATGAGCAGGTCTTGCTGCAGAAAGACTTAGACGAGCTTGTGAAATGGTCCGAAAAATGTCCAATGAAATTTAATTTTGATAAGTGCAAAATCATGCATGTAGGTAGGCAGCATATGAAGGCTCCATACTTGATGGGTGGCCAAGTACTATCTGTGACTCAGCAGGAGAAGGAATTAGGTGTTATTTTGAACACAAAATTGGCGGCATCCGAACAGACCAAAGAAGCCAGGAAGAAGGCGCTAAGAATGCTTGGGGCAATAAATAGGAATGTATCATACAAAAGTGAGGAAGTCATCAGGAAGCTTTACTGTGCATATGTCCGGCCACATTTGGAATACTGTGTTCAAGCTTGGTCCCCTAGTTATGAAAAAGATTGTTGGCTTTTAGAGAGAGTACAAAAGAGGGCAACAAAATTGGTTAATGGTACAGGTAACCTGGCATATGAGGATAGATTGAAGAAATTGAATATGTTTTCACTTAGATATAGAAGGCTGAGAGGAGATATCATCCAGGTCTTTAAATTTGTTCATGGTCAGGATCAGGGAAAAGCCTCAAATCTCAGGGAAATGTTTGAATTTGACAGAAATGATGTCAGTAGCAACACACTGAACATCTTTAAAAACAGCATAGACAATCATTATAAGAACAGGGGGCTTGCTTTTCGGTATTCCAGGGAGGGTTGATCGACGGATTTGGTGGGCAACTGGTTCAGTGTCCAGAGTGCAACCAAGAAGGGCCCTTGTGGCTCATAGTTGCACTGATCTTTTATGTCTTATGACTTCGAAAATCACTGGAGCGAATGAATAAAATTGTAAGAAGAAGAAACAATTGGAGAATACTGTAAAAATTTACATTGCATGATGTTTGTCTCAGTTGATAGCTGGGGCATTCCAGCACGATTGAACAGGTAATTAACACCCGACCATCTGGGATTCTCTTGAAAATTGGTACCCAGGGTAATCAGGTGCCCAGATTCCAAATCTGAAAGTCTTAGGTCTATCGGAGCAGTGGATTTTGGGTTATAGCCTCGGGCAGTTTTTTTTTTAAAGTTTGAATACAAGGTTTCTTTGGGACGCCATAACTCCCATAAAACTGAAAGTTACCTAGTAAAATGATATATCGTTAGAATCGTAAAATCACCAGAATTGTTGTGGTGTAGCTCATTGTTGAAAATTGCGAAATTTTGTTCTGTAAAATTTTGGTCAAAAATGTGTTCACATTTATTTTCTATGTGGCCAGTTAAAATGAATGTGTTTTTGGCCGATAATATTGCGTATGGTATTACTAACTTGCATGTAAAAAATGGGAGATAGGTATTTTTATAAATACTTTTCCCCATTTTATTATTTCTGCCGTGCAGTGCAAATTTGCTCTTTTGACGCCCTGCGGCCACACATATCGTAAGTAGTACAAACATGACATGTCAAATTTAAATGCTCCGAATTCCATTACTTATGAAAAGCTCCTTTGACCATTTCAAGACCCCCTCCCCCACCCCCACCTTCCCCCATCCCCCTCCACAATCCCCTCCCGCGTCCTGCGTCACCCCAGCCCCGGCCGGGCTGAAGGACGCGAGGATCCGTGCTGTCTATGGCTGGTCTTAGGTTGTGCTGGCTTGAATGGATTACCACAAGTTGTAGGGGCGCAGGTGTGTATTATAGCTGTTATAGCAAATTCCTGGTTCAAAGGCCCGTGGTTCATAGGGGTTGGTGCCTTATCAGTGGGGTGCGCTATCAGTCCCTCTGGCGCCTCTCGTTATCGGTCAGTTCTCGCCGGATTTCCGTGAATCTGACCACGTGTTGTTGTCGTCGAGGCTGTCGTCGTCGGGGACTTCAGCGAGAACTACACGTTCGTCATTCAAGATGAAGTGCAAAGCCACCATTGGGACGCTCCACAGTGTACTGTGCACCCGTCCGTGGCCTACTGGAGAGAGGACGGACAGCAGGGGCACCAGAGCTACTGCGTCATCTCAGATCATCCAAAGCATAACACAACCACAGTCCACGCCTTCCAAAAAGCTCTGATCCCACGGCTCAAGGAAAAAGTCCCAGCACTGACCAAAATCAGGTACTTTCTGGACGGCTCATCAGCCCAATACAAAAGCAGATTCAACTTTTTAAACTTCTGCCATCACAAAAATGATTTCGGAGTGGAGTGTGACTGACAATTTTTGGCCACGTCACACGGCAAAGGGGCATGTGACGGCGTGGGAGGCACTGTGAAGAGAGCGACCGCTCTCGAGAGTCTCCGCCGGCCCACAAGTCACCAGATCACTGATGCAGCCGGGATGTTCGAATTTTTTAGTGAAAAATTCCAGACGACAGTGGTTTTCCTGTTCGTGACCACGGCGGAAGTCGAAGAAACTGCCGCGCGGTTGAGGCAGCGCTTCACCCGAGCCGTGCAGGTCAAGGGCACGCTTGGCCTGCACAGCTTCACGCCCGTTGACACTGAGACACTGCTGGTGTCGAAACTGACGGGGGGCGCGGGGAAGCTTGTCAAGTTATCCCGCAGAAAACGAGGAGCAAAACGAAAGTGAGCCTCTGGCTCGGAGCTGACTGAACGCATGAAGTCTCGCTGAAGTTTCCCATGACAGCCTCGCCAGCTTCGATGTGTTCAGTGTGCATGGTATATCCGTAAGTGTAATGTATGTGCAGTTTTCCAACAAACACGCCTAACGAATTTGTCAATTATCAGTATTTTCTGTTTCCTAGAATGCAGCGATGGGCATTGGACTAAAATAAAACATGAAAAATGACCAGGTGAATTTTAGCATGACACCAGGGGATGCCATAGACCGCACAGATCCTCGCGTTCTTCAGCCCGGACGCAAGATGCGGGAGGAGGTCGTGGAGGGGGAGGGGGAAGGTGGGGTGGGGTGGGGACAGGGGCGGCGGAAGAGGGGGGTGGGGGGGGGGGCAGTTCCCCCCACCCCCACTCCAAATTCTGGGAGGGGACACAGGGCCAAGGGGAGCACTAGCGGAACCATCGCTTCCCACTCCCCCCCCCCCTGGATCGGACATTCGATGTGTACCGGCGGGCCTCGGATATCGCTTCCCCCCCCCAGGATCGACCTTTGATCGCTACCGGGGCAGTACTCCGCCAGAGACATGGCTTCGCCCCCCGGCCCAGGGGGCACCCGGCGGTGGGGGCACCACGAGAATCGCTTGCCCTCCATCCAAAATTACCTTCCGCCGCCATTGGGTGGGGAGGGGTCTTGAAATGTTCGAACACGCTTTGTATAGATAATGGAACTTCAAGCATTTGAATTTGATGCCATACGTATGTGCTACATATGCTATGCGCGGCGGCAGTGCGTGAAAAGCACAAATTTTCATGGCATGGCTGAAATGAAAAAATGGGTAAAAATATTTATAAAAAATACCTATCTCCAATTTTTTGCATGCCAGTTAGTAATACCATAGGCAATATTTTCGGCCCAAAAAAAAAATGTTTTTGTAACTGGCCACATATAAAAAATTGAACAAATTTTTGCGAACAAAATTTTTAAGAACAAAATTTCGAAATTTTCAAAAATGAGCTACAGCACAACAATTCTTGTGATTTTACGATTCTAACAATATATAATTTTACTAAGTTACGTTCAGTTTTATGGGAGTTATGGCGTCCCAAAGAAACCTTGTATTCGAACTTTTCAAAAACTGCCCGAGGCTATAAATCAAAACCCACTGCTCCGACAGACCTAAGACTTTCAGATTCGGAATCTGGGCACCTGATTACCCTGGGTACCAATTTTCAAGAGAATTCGAGATGGTCGAGTGTTAATTTGCACCCATCACCTGCTGAATCGTGCTGGAATGCCCCAGCTGCAACATTTGGATGTTATGCAAAAATCCTAGGCCTGTTCAGCAAGCATGGACATGATGTAGTCAGAGTAAGCAGAACTATGATGTCAAACGGAACACAATTGTGTAGTTGAGGTGACAAATATGACAGATGAGACATTTGTGGTGCAATTGTGCAGTGTTTTATCAGTGGCTAAAGTGGTGTCAGGTCTGCCCTGCTCCATTTTTTGGTACATTTTGTAACTGGTTGTAGGCTAGACTCCAGCTTAACCAAGGTTTAGAACCTGTAACATGTGACCTGTGCAATTTTTTTTCATTGCAGTGTTTATGAATGTGGTTAACACGTGACCACTCATTTCCTCTGCAAGTACATACTTTTCAGTTGGTTGGCAAAATATCACCCCAAAAGACAAGTCAAGGTATAGGGCCATTGAACAACAACAGGTCTTCAGTCAAATGATTGTTGATCAATGGAATAGGCTGCCTGCTGATGTGGGGAGTCCCTCATTGATTTTTTTTTTTTTTTAATGAGGTGGACAATTTTTAATGCTGGAAAATCTTGTTTTGAGTTATAATTATTGGTGGATGAGATAACATTTATCCTAAGTAGGTGTGCACAGTACGGGCATGGGTGGAGTTTGATAATTATTGGTGGGGACTTGATCCATGTGTGTGTTACTCAGGATCGAGTGAATATGGCTGGATTGTATGGCATATAGGTATGGATGGCTGTGTGGGATGTTGGTGGATGGTTTCTTTGGAATTTGAGATGTAGTGAAGATGTGGGATGAAGTTGGTTGGGGTGATGAGTGTCCTTTTGTCCAGGCTTATGGTATCTTCCCTTTACAGACTTAACCTGCATGGGCACTGGTGACCCTTATTAAGCCTGAAAACTTTATGACTTAGGGGCTTCAAGTTTGGTAATGTAGCAAAAAAAATGTAACAACCTAACCTAGCCTAACCTGTTAGAAGTTGTAACATGCTAGAATAGAAATTCTTGTAAATAATGGAAAATTTTAAAACTACTTTTTCCTTTAATAATTCAAATTAAGAAGAGTTACCTAACATAGTCCAATCAGATTTTGAAGATTTTTTTCTTGTGAAGAATTTTGCAAAAAGTGAAAATTTTACAACTTAACAAGCGCACTGGAGGGGGGGGGGCGAAATCCGCCCACCCCTCCGGTTTTTCGTACATAACTCCAGATTTTACCGTTCGATGTACGCCATTTTTTGCGTACCTGCTTAGAAATGTCCGACGCGTCGTTTAAAGCAGGAAAAACGGAAATCGGCCGAACATTTTTCGAGTCAGGGGCCGTTAAAGTAAAACTATTTCTTAGCGCCAGACCACAAAAATCGGCGCTAATGCGCTTCTCGTATATTGGCAAAAGGGAAGTGTTCTTGGCAACACTAGCGACTTGTGTGATGTATATTGTTATGCTATATAGTTTCAAGGTCATGTTAGGTCGCCGAGGTCAAGTCAGGTCAAGTTCATGACAGGTTAATGGAACCAAACATGGTCAACTGGAATGTTGTCATAAATGCAAATGACTGTCATGCGATTGATGTCGCTTTGCATGTTACTCCCTACACATCCTGAAAACAACTGTGTCATTGTGTACCTAAGCGTTTCCATACTTTATTCATGCACTTGACTCCTTTCTTCGCGAAGCCGATTGTGCCGAGCTGCCCGACGGAGCAGTCGGGCGGGCGGCCCGGTTCCGGTAACTGGAACAGGTAACTGACCTGATAAAGTGCTGGTATGGAGATGACCTGAGGTCAAATGCTGGGTCTAGCATCTGTATTGCATCATTAGTAATGTCCAAAACATTACTAATGCCCATTTTTGAACATTTAAACACAATCACAACGATCCATAACAATGACAAGCCAAGCCATGCAAAACAAGAACATTTTGACATATGTGACCTCATTTGACCTCTAAGATATTGACCTAAAGTCATGAAATTTGCACACAATAGAGTTCACTACCTTACCCATCCACCCTGATAATTTCGTTACTTCAGCTTTAATAGGAGCCGAGATCTTTGGGTGGGTGGGGGGTGAATCCGCCTCCCCCCCCTCCAGTGCACGTAGTTTTCAGAGGCCCTCCAGGGTGCGTGTTAAAAGAAAAGCCTGGCCTAACCTAGCCAAACCTAACCCCATTGTTTACGTCATGGTAGTAAGATGTGTGTAAAACCTGTCAAGGCTACCTTAAAGTGCAATAATACTGGTAATGACTGGAGAGAATCTACTCAAAAACAGGGGTGTCACTGCATGCACTAGGGGGGGGGGGGGGGTCACTGGCCCGAGATAATTCATTTGCTCCCCTAATCATTGATTTTCCCCCCACTCCCTAATGAGAGAAAAGCTCAAATGTTTAGCACTATGCAGGTGCCGTTACAGAATGTTTGAGTGTACTCCCTGTTCAGCAAGTTTTTTTTTAACGAGCCAATTTCAGACTTGCCATTGACACCAGTGCCAATATTTTCCCTGTGAAGTGTCACATAGAAATTCACCCATTATACTTTAGAACAGTGGGTGAATGTATTGTGATTATTGCCTGTGTTGTCTGGCTGCTGGGATCACCTCATCATTGCCACAAAATGAGTCCACATCTTCTGATGCATCTGCTCAGTGGTGTTATTTTAATCAGTGAATATCTTGCTGATATTTATTTCCCAAAGAAACAGTGCCAGGCAGAAAGAAAGAAACAGATGAAGATGCTAGGCAAGCTTCAACAAGTCCAGTCCATGCCTTTCTTCTGTATTTGTGTTCATGTGCTTCTATATAACTATCAGATAATTACAATATTTGTCTTCAAGAAAAGCCATTTTTAAGTTACTTTTTTTTAAATATTTTCCGTTCACTGCACTTAGTGCTTTTTCTCCCCAGGATTGGTGCACCAGTTGTGCCTTTTCCTCCAGTGGTTGGCACACCTTTTCTTGTACTACCTGGTGCACATGATGCACCTCCAGCTGTATGCTAGATGGAAACCTTGCACTTGTGGCTTCATGAAGGACAATAAGATTTTGAAGTTGCCATATTTCCAGGAATAAAATCCCGGGCTGATTTCCCAATGACCAATTTGCGTGCCAGATCTACATTATCAGTGTCAAAAGGTAATGGAAATGCATAGAAGCCCACAGACCAAATCTTGGCCAAAAATGTTCTTTTTGTTGCTTTCTGATGTGATTTGAATGAATTTCATGTTCATTTCATTGGGAAATGACAAATTTTCAAGATATATGCAGTTAGGATTAAAGTATTTATATCCAAATAAGTAGTCCGTTCACCAACAAAACATCAAGTTCACTCAAATAGCATCTGATAATACCGATAATACAATACAGATACATGTTATTCCCTCTTTCTCCAACAAAAGATGTGAAGGTGTGGCAGTGTTAAAATAATGGTTTTTCGTTAGGTGTGAGATGTCGAAACGAGTGTAGTAGGATGTCGAAATTTGCCATGGAAGCTATGTCGCTGAATACGTTCTTCCAACACAATTTTGATCCAACAGTGTACTGTTACCTGTACCTTTTACACATGTTACCAGATGCCTAATTTAGGGACAACTATTTTAACGATAACGATGCAAAATACCTATGTTTACGAACTGATAACGTATGACAGACAACATGATAGGTAATCCTCTTATCTGGAATTGTGTTAAGAGATGTTCATGTATCATGATACGCAATGGCGAGCATAAGCATGATGCTTATCAACGAGATGCCGTTATTGTGGTAAGTGGCAAGTGTCCTGGAATGCCACCTGTTAAATTATGCACCCTTTAGCCCAAATAATCAAACAATCAATTTTGTCTTTTTTCATTGCCGCCTTGTTTTTCCAATAAGGAATAAGTAATTGGTCCTCTTCAGTGCATGCATTCAGTAACACACAAACATTGTTTGTGCTCTCATGAAATGTTTCAAGAAATTGTTAATTGCACCACACCTCATCCCTCACTTAACTCCATTATTTGGCTGTTTTGTCCCTCAACTTCCTGAACATTCCTATGACATGACATATAATTTGTACCCCAAATATTTTGGGGAAGTGATTACTTTTGTGCTTTGCCAGTTGTGTAGACACTACTCTATTTCTCTAGTTCTGTCTGGCCTTGTATTCTTTCAAGCACTACTGGTCCCAGCATTTTTCACAGATGAAGAATGTACACATGAAGGCATGGCTGTTTACTAATTCACATGTACCAGACAATTACAAACCATCTGCACCATTACATGGAGCATATACATTGGTATTAATGCTGTATGCAGACTGCAGAGTGATCCAGACTTCAGTATCTGTTGTCATCTGCTGTGCATGCTATGTAGCAAGCTGGCCATCTTCCAGTGTTGCTTGCATCTAATTTTCTGTTCCACTCCTGCATCCTCTTGGAATGTTACTGCAGCTCTCATGATCACCTGAAATAACAAATGTGCCTTATCCTCAATTATATTTCCAAGTTGATATGGACATACTATGGACAGGATGAAGAGCACCAGAACTAGAAGTGGATTTCATTATCAGCCATAGGTTACCATGTGTTATAGGCCCTTGGATCACGCTGCTCCCTCTGCTTCATCACAATCCAATAATACTATTGGATTATGACAGCTAGTTGGGATTGCTGTTTAAACAAGGCTCTTATGACATCTCGCCGCCCTGGTAGCTCAGTTGGTTAGAGCGCTGGCCTGCACTGGTATACATTGTCTTGGCAATACAGGGTTTGAGTCGCTTCACGCGATTGGATTTAGCCCCTGGTTGGGAGGAGCAGTTGGCAGCTGGCCCGATAAGGCCGGGCACGAGCTACCGGGCGGCCGTGTCGCTGCATTGACGGCACGTTAAAGTCAGAAAGTCAGAACTCTGTCTTCAGGATTTCAAAAGAAGTTCTTGACAGGTATCGCAGGTATCATTTGCCATGTATGTTGCGGAACTGCGGGACATTGACGTGCAGGCTGTAAGGTGACGGGGTATGTTGTTGCAGATCGCCTCTTCGTGATCGCGATGACCGAAGCGGTGGCATGCGCGGCGGCGATCGAGACCGGCCGCCTCGCCGCTTCCCCTCCGATCGTGACCGAGACCGCGAAGGTCGACCGGGCGGTCCCCCACCCCGTGACCGCCACAGCGGCGGCGGAAGCGGCGGCTCCGGCAGCGTCAGCTCCGGCAGGTGTGTGCTAGCAGACCGACGCACTGCATCCTGCCCAATCGCCCGAGTTTGTCCGGTTCAGGGTCAGGGTTGCACTTATGCATTGGAATCCTGTATTTGGACACAGCATTTTATTATCAGAAACGTGTACTGTTTCTGATGTCGAAAACTCGTATTTGTACTTCCTAGCCAGTTTTAGACATGTTTATCCAACAAGAATAAGCTTTCAGTCATCTTCAAACAACTCCATTCAATCTTTAGACAAATAAGGAGCAGATCGTTTTCTGGCGAGGACAATGTCTTGGATGGCAAACATCCATGACAATCCCGTGTTTTCAACGCTGCAGCATTCTCTGATCCCTGACCCCTGATCAGCGCGCTGGCCAAGGGTCAGGGATCACGGGTCATTTGCGTAAGACATGGGCCAGTCACGCTTAAGGTCGTATTACGCTCGAAGTAATGAAGGGCATCGGGGGCTTTAATGAATAGGTTTTTTTTAAATATTGAAAGCGTGGTTTTCTGCCTTGTGGTTACGCCATATTGGAGGTAAAGGATGGGGCGGCGACGCAATATGGGAAGGGACGAGTGGCATCGCAACTTGGTGTCGAGTGGTGGGGAGGGCTACAATAACGACTTAGCGTGTTAGGACAGGGGGGGGGATAGCGACTCAGCATGGAGCGAGGGAGAGAGCGCGTGATTTCTGGGTATCCGGGGTGGCGGCTGGGATGACAAAGAATCATGTTAGGACAGACGAGGGATGGGATGGCCACGCAGTACGGGAGGGAACAGGTGGCATTGTGAGGCGGTGTCGGGGCTGGGAATTGGTTGGAGTGACGACGTAGCGTGGACAGGCTGGTGATGTTTGGGATAGCCATGCGATGCGGATGGTGATGGGGTATCGGAAGGAGGGGATTGGCGACGTAGCTTGTGAGGGAGGGAGCATGAGTGTCCACATTTACCAGGCTAGTAGCACAAATATGATATTTAACAAGTCTCTGTTCCTATAATACAGTGATATTGGTGAAATAGGGTGGAATATACCACTTTATGAGCACTGAATAGAATCCTCCTCAAAGACGTATCGACATCATGCTTGTTGATGTGTGCTTGTGACTGTGCTCCATGGCTTGTTCCTAAGAGTATTTTATGTATCATCAGCATACTAATGCTCACCATTACAGATTGATTCCACAAGCATCTTGTAACACAATTCCAGGCACACAGGTTATCTATGATGTGGTCTGTTAAACATTGTGATCTGTTGATAACATGGTATTCAAATTGTTA
Source organism: Ashinkailepas kermadecensis (assembly GCA_034440615.1). NCBI lineage: Eukaryota > Metazoa > Arthropoda > Thecostraca > Neolepadidae > Ashinkailepas > Ashinkailepas kermadecensis. The sequence goes on along the minus strand of JAOTOM010002585.1, from coordinate 88,253 downwards.
TCGTTGACATAGGTATCAATATATTTGGTGTCTCCAAAATGTAACCAAAAACATGCAGTACTGATGGACCGAAGCAATATTTTGATTGGCATGCTTCCACGGCATATTTCTACATCATACTGTACTAATTTCTACATCTCACACCTAATGAAAAAAACATTGTTTTAACACTGCTATGTCACTCACGCTTTCACACAGTACTTGCGTTGAAATGCTAACTGTCCGTTTTGTTTTCATCACACAGACGTGGGCGACAGGACCGTCGCGTCTATGTTTCAAACATTCCATTTGACTTCCGCTGGCAGGAACTGAAGGACATATTCAGACATCAGGGTAAGTAGCACGTAGGTGTGGGTACCCATAGGATTAGCCTTGGATGTCAGGACGAAATGTTTGAAGACGTGACGTAGTTGGAGAAAAAGGTACTCTCGGGTGCATTGTACCCAATTTTACGTTATTTATGGTAGTTTCCATCCCAGATCAGTATCACATATCACATACTTCGGCGAAGATATTGCCCGTTGATGATATGTGTACTGTGGAGAGATAGTCAGTTTTCATCAGATTCGTGATACTAGTTGCAATTAAGGTTGGCGAAATTGGTGAGTTTTCACCGTGTCGATGAATAGTAACTCAGTCAGTTTCCGTGCACTGAGTCTAGTCTGACGTCTCTGTGGTGCCAGGTCGAGTTAGTCCACTGTCTGCACTGTCTGGGACGCGCGTCTCAGTCGAAATGTCCTGGTCCGTGGTCTGCCAGACTTGGCCGGGCCACCCCACTTTATAGCACACCATGATGTGACCGTAACTGCGTCGTCTATGCGACTGCCAAACGTGGCCGGGACACCCCACTTGACAGAACACCATGCTGTGACCCTAACCGCGTCGTCTGTGCGACAGTGGGCGAAGTCACCTATGTGGAGGTGTTTGTGGACGACGCCGGCAAATCTCGAGGATGTGGAATCATTGAGTTCGAGTCCAACGAGCTGGTGGACTTGGCTCTCGAGAAGATGCATCGACATGACCTTAATGGACGCAAGATCGTCGTCAAGGAGGTGCGCGCCCAGCTCTGTCGGTGCACTACTGTCACGCCTGTCACGCCTGGTCCTGACCTCTTTTTGACTGGAATTTCAATGGATGTGGGATACTTGATGTCCTGACTGCCCTCTTTGCAATGTAACTTAATTGTTTTATGCGCGGTAACGTAATTCAGATGTTCTGCCTCCTCTCCATAAATTATTGTCAATAAGCTGACGTGATGTGTGACCGCCCGTGGGCTGAGATGTGACCGCAGTTGCGTACGGCCACTGGTGAGATGTCGCCTGACCGCTGACGGGCGGGCTGACCGTGTCGCTGCTGTGCGCTTGACAGGACTTTGGCGTGGAGCGGGACCGGTTCGGCCGGATCATGAGGGACGGCGTGCCGCGCGGTGAGATGTTGGGCGGCGGTGGCGGCGATGGTGGCGCTGGCGCTGGCGCTGGCGCTGGCGGCGCTGGTCTGGGCCGCGGTCCCCCGCGCGGCGAGATGCCAGTGCGTGAGCCACACCGTGGTGGGTACCCGGGCGAGCCGCCGGCCGGCCCGCCCGTGCCGCCCGAAGTCAAGTACGCCAATACGTACGGCCTGAACATCAGTTTCCTGGAGAGTCTCGGCATCGACGGTCCGCTCGTCAACCGAGTCTTCGTCGCCAACGTGAGTCGGTACTGTGTGCTGGCTAGCAGAATGGCATTCGACTTTCTCAGACCAACTGATGAACGCTACGTCACCACGAGCAGTGACAGTTGGTGCCTACAGACCAAAATAGTTCATCGAATAAAACTGGTTGTCTAAATCGCTCCCGTTCTGAGGTGTGATCCAGTCATGAAAATGAAGACTGGTTGCTGATGATCGGTAATCGATAAGTCAGGATGCCATTGAACACTTTTTTGACTCTTCTGTTTTATGTGTCAATAGAATGGCGCCTTGGTCAATTGTAGCATAGTGTCGGGGCATATTTGACCATGTTCAACTTTAACTTCATTTCTAGGCACTGAATGTAAGTTCAATGGTGACCCTGCCACCCCTTTACTACACATTCCTGTCGATGCAGTGCAATGTGTTCCCGCCCCACTGGTGTTTTCCTGACTTCGTTATGTATGTAAAGGTGGTGAGTGTTCGCATAGTTTTTTTTTTTTACTGGGTGGCGATTGAAACTTAGGCAAGGGTGAAAGTTGGGTCTTAACACCAACGTATCATTAAAGCACTCTGCATGCCATCAAGTGTGTAGTGGATCTGTTCCTGATCCCTGCCCACATATCGGCGATGAAGTGTCGTTCAAACAATCCCGGGATTGTCTGTTGGCAGTTGATTTACAGCGTGGATGAGAAACAGTTGAAGGAGGTGTTCGGACTTGCCGGGAAGGTAGTCTCCGTGTCTATCAACAAGGATCGCGAGGGTAACAGCAAGGGCCATGGCGTGGTCGAGTTCGAGCACCCCGTGGAAGCTGTGCAGGCCATCTCCATGCTCAACAACCAGATGTACATGGATCGAGTCATAAGGTTAGTACAATGCCAGGCTACATGGGATTTTGCCGTGTTGGTGGGGAGGAAAATAATGTTTTTTTTCTGTGTAATTTTATACATTTTTTCTGATGCCCAAGTGAACATGTAGTGATTGAGTTCCATTTCATATCGTTCTTTTTACTTCGAAAACGACAATTTTGGGAGGAATGTGATCTGGCAGATCAGATAGAAAGGCCTTCGTTTTGTCCGATATTGTAGCCCATTTGTTCGTTTCAGCGTGCGGATGGATCGAGTGACAGATCGGAAGGAGCGGGACTCCGGTCCAGCGCTGCCGCCCGGCCTGACCGGCCTTGGTCTCGGCCTGGGCTCCAACGGGAAGCCCCTAGCCGACATCTCCTCCAAGCTGGGTACACACTGCTGGCGACTATAGTGGGGCAATCGATGTCCTGTAGAGGGTGCTGGTAAAATACATATTTTGAGTCACACCTATCTATCGAATGTGGAAGTTGATGCAACTAGACTGGGGAGAACGGCGACAGTCAGTTGTAATGCTTTTTCTTCTCAGTTGTAATGCTTTTTCTTGTCTGACTACCTTGTCATGGCGGATATTTTACCCAGCAGTGCCAGATAAATGATCATATTCAGGCGGTCGTCAGGCGTAGTGTTTTGTTCGTCTGACCCTAATTGGCACAAGTGTTGCTCTACCATTCTTTGTGAGTGCTGGATGTGACGGCTGCCTAACACTACCGTGTTCCCAGACTGCCTCGTCGGCGACACCTGCGGCCGGTGTGGCGGCTGGCTGACATTGTACCATATACACAGACTTGACAGCAGCTGCTGTGGCTGGTGTGGCGGCTGGCTGACATTGCACCATATACACAGACTTGACGGCAGCTCCTGTGGCTGGTGTAGCGGCTGGCTGACATTGTACCATATACACAAACTTGACGGCAGCTTCTGTGGCTGGTGTAGCGGCTGGCTGACATTGCACCATATACACAGACTTGACAGCAGCTCCTGTGGCTGGTGTAGCGGCTGGCTGACATTGTACCATATACACAAACTTGACGGCAGCTCCTGTGGCTGGTGTAGCGGCTGGCTGACATTGTACCATATACACAAACTTGACGGCAGCTTCTGTGGCTGGTGTAGCGGCTGGCTGACATTGCACCATATACACAAACTTGATGGCAGCTCCTGTGGCTGGTGTGGCGGCTGGCTGACATTGTACCATATACACAAACTTGACGGCAGCTCCTGTGGCTGGTGTGGCGGCTGGCTGACATTGCACCATATACACAGACTTGACAGCAGCTCCTGTGACTGGTGTGGCGCTGACTGACACTACTGTGCCTGCCCCCAGACTCGGCGCCAGCTCCTGCCCCGGCGGCAGCTCCTGTGGCTGGTGTGGCGGCGGCGCAGTTGGGCGGTCTCGGCGGATTGACGGCAAACTTGGTGGCCGCCAACGGAGCAGCCGTCGGCCTGATGGGTGCCGCGCCAGCCGGTGCCGCGCCAGGTGAGTTGCTTGATCCGCACCAGACACTGCATATAAGGCTCTGTGTAGCATGCTCTCTGTATTGCACATTGTTGCTATGCGGATCTCGTAATGTTCCCACAGTGATACCATCTTCGTGAAATATAATGGAACATACCACTTCCCAAACATCGAATTGACGTCCTTCCGGAATAATTATCGACATCGTGTTTCCGGATGTGCCTTTATGGGATCTGCATGCTCCATTCATAATTACCATTCTTATGCTCACTATTAAGGATACTTATGCACTAATATCTAGCGGCACAATCCCATTTAAAGAAGTTACCTACGATGTGATCCATCAAACAATACCGGTTGATAGTGAAGACGTTGCTATCGTTATCGTTATCATAGACACCCCTGTGTTAGGTATCTGTCAAAGCAAACGAAAAGGTGCACTTACAAGTACGCTGTTGGCTCAAAACTGAATTTCAAGAACTCGTAAAACATCTTAATCGGCATGGTTTCCATGGCAAATTCGACCACCTACCAGGATTGGATTTGTCATTTTCACTTATGGATGTCATAAAGTAATCAAGCCATAAACTGTTCAGCCTTAATAAGAGCCACAAGGGGCCCACCTGAGTTAAGCCTGCAAAGGGAAGATATCATAAGCTTACAAAAAGAAAAAATATGCAACACCCTAATCAATACTTTAACCTAGATTCTAAAGAAACTATCTACCGCCATCCTACCTGCCCTTGCCTATCCTATCTATACATCCTACCTACCTACCTGACTATGCCTATCTACCCACCTATCTATCCCAGCACATCTAGCCCGGTTCATGTGATCTCGCCTAGCGCACACGTGGTGGGCGCTAAATGACCTCGTAGTCGGCGCGCCCTTAAGCCCAAATAATCAATAAATAGCGCACACGTGGATCGCGTGGTCGTGTAGCACACTCGTGATTGCCACATATGCGTGACTCACCTACATATACAATACACGTACACATACAATTGCGGTATTATCACGGCTACGCCTCACTGCGTTAATTAGTGGCACCAAACTGGGCGCCTGGACCGTGATAATATCGATCCGCAAACACAGATAGGCTTGCTACCAGCAGGTCAAATTTGGTGCTGTCTTCTTCGATTCAGCCACCCGAAACGCACAGTTCGTCTGCGTCGGCTAGAGGTCTGCTGGTCCGGGGAAAGGAGGAAACTGTGATAGCCTGAACGCGGCCAGCTGCCTGTTCGCAGATGCAAGTGTCGGGGACTGATACAGGGGGAGGGGGGGGGGGAAGAGAACTGGAGATATGTGCCCCATCTCATAGAAGGTGGCCGCTCCTCCAACCGGAAAAACACGCCGATCCAGGGAGGCTCAAGGAACCCCCTAATATTTTTTTTTAACTCAAACGCCAGTCCGTGAGAAAAAGGCGCCTCTTCGGTGTGCTCGAATGGACCTCGATTTTTTTTTCAGCCACAGGCTGCCCTCGGAAGGGAAAGACACCCTTCCAGGCAAGAGCGGGTTCAAAAGTTGTCGTGAAGAAACTTGGCATCCGGAGAGGCGCCTCTGTCTGAAATAGTTAGTTACGGGGAGGGGGAGTGCGCTCGGAACTTCCCGGAGGGACACCTTTAACTTCCAACTTGCGCCTCTGGCGCATTCGAATGTTCACTCGAACACACTAAAGCCTTTTCCTTCCAAGGAACGCCTCTGGCTGAACAATTCGAGGGGATGCATTCGAGCACACTGGAAATGCGCCTTTTCTTATGAGAAAAGGCGTTCCTTCCTCCTTCCAGCCTCTGACTGGAAAATTTGATGAGGATGCACTCGAGCCTTCAGGGAGTGGAACCTTTTCCCGGCCGAAGGGGCGCCAATTTCCATGGGGGTACATGCCCTCAGTGCCATCCCTGTATCCGCCCCTGCCTCCAAGTACTTTCGCAATGGCGCCCCTCCGAAGAAATGGCGCCCCTTCAGACAAGTGCCCCCATGACAATTCCTGAATCCGCCCCTGGTGCGGGCAGGGCCTCCGCGCCGCGACCGTTAAGATGTACAGTTTTGAAAATTACTTTTTGCACATCGTCGTCTTTTTCCCGGGCTTACAACATGGTGTATGACCCATTACCCGATGTCCAGTCTTCATAGTGGAATTTAATTCTTTTCTGATATACTTTTGGCTACATGTGTGATAAAATACCTTCTTTTAAACTATTCGTGACTTATACTATGACGACTATTTTGCCTATTTCGCAGGTACGTACTTGCCTGTGGAGTGGGGAAGCATACACATTTTTACCATGTGCGACATATAGGACATATGAAACGGAGATGCATCAGACATGGATACTTCTTAGTACAGCCACAGAGACCCACAAAATAGCACAGAAGCAGTTAAATATTATACATGCAGTGCATTTAGTACCCGATAATAGAATCCATCTGAATTCCGTGTTATCAGATAATCAGACGACGAAACGGAGAGTGGTGCGCGTTTGATGTCTTGCACTGTACTTACCTGGTGTTATTCCGGCCTTCTCGCTCGCAGAAACCACGTTTGCTCACATGTGGCCAGGTTTTGTTCCCAGCATTGCTCCCCCCCCCCCGTCCATGTGTACCGGCTCGTTTCCTAGACCGTTGCGTCCCTTAGTAGGACTTCAAGATTGGCAGTCCAATTAGCAAGTGCGCGTCTGTGATAATACAGGCAGCAAGTGTGCATCTGCAAGATTTTCGTTTGACATTGGTGACAAAGGGCCAAATTCAATATCGACAACATTTGTTCTGCTACTTGAGTAACGCTACGAGACGCGGATCGATATCTCTTTTACATCGCTCACGACGGCTGCTTCATTTCATCTCATGCATACTCTTACTAGTAGGGCTCTGGTACTGTTAATGGGGCTGAGGTTACAAGGGTTTAATATGATCTGTTACAGGGGTAGATATGGTCACACATGCATCTGTGCATCTTGGTGTTGTAGTCTGGCTGTTGGTGGGAGACCGCGGCAGATGGCAAATGACGGTGGCGGTCCTAAATACTTGGGAGTTGTGTGTTAGGTATCCTGAGATTATTACAGGCAGATTCGTGGTATTACTTTCTTCACCAGGGAATTTTGCAACAGCACACCTTCAGATTCTCATGACAAGTCACCAGAATGTGAAAGTCAGAAAAGGTCTGATTGGATTTAATTTGCCAGATATGGCCATACTTAGCACGTATTCGTCCACATACGTTTCCCAGGCAGCGTTCACTTTATGTGCTTACACTGTTCAGGCAAAGTAAGTGAGTGTTGCGATCGAACGCAGTGCTACAAATGCTAAACCCATCTGGATTTGCTTGCTAGCATTTTGAGGATATCTTGAACTCGGCCTCAGGTGATATTGGTTTTAGTTTGTTTTCATTCATGTCATATTGGTGATTATCGACTTAAGGTGATATTGGTATTATATGAACTGACGTGAAGTCGATGCGTCAGGTAGATTCAACTGGCAAATGAACTTGATAGGGATTACATATTGTCATTATTTTCACCATCAAGAAAGAAAACATAGATTTGACTTCGAATCGATTAAATAGTTCTACGAAAGAACTCCACATTTTATATTGAATGTCCCAACGCGGCCCGCTCCACGGTCTCAGTCTGTGTAATGCATCTTGGTATGACTGCAGCCTTGATTCCAGACTTAGGTGTGTTTCTGTGCGTCTTACCGACAGATATTAATACTACTAATATATTAATAGTTCGTCATAACGCATGTGTGCGGGTGGGCTCGTAGATTGTAAGCTACCTTTGCTCGTTGATGTATGAGTAACGGATGAAACGTGGCTGGTGAGCTTTTGTACACAGATTGAACGGAGCGTTTGGAAAATTGTATTCGCCGTTCTTTTGTCGGGCTTTCAATTGAGTCGGATAACTTTCTACCCCTTAAGTGATAACCTGGTCTTCTAAACGTGTGGTTGTATTGTTTACCTTTATCTTGAGCATCACATCAATTGCAACTTCATCCTATCGGCAGATTAAGTGGCCTAAATCTAGCATGCAAACGTAATTGAGGATAGGTACGATAAGCATCGATTAATCAGGGTCAATTACCGAGGGCCTGTCACATTACGCGCACAGGCAGGGCAGAGAGGATTCGGCGCCCCTAACATTTCGGAAACTACTGAAGCTATAAGCACACAAATTAGAGGGTTGATTATGGATGTAGTGAACTCGCTTGAGATTCATGATTCATGACCATAAGTTTTTAGGTGAAATGAGGTCGCGATCGTCTGCCTCACCGCACTGCCTCTCCACCACACCGACGAAGCCTTTGTGACCTTGAACGCTCACCGGCCGCCGCCCGGTCTGCCGATTTGGCACCCTGAATTTCTATATTTACTAGCGGATTTCAATTTTGTGTTGCATAGGATGCGCTTATCGATTTTAACAAAGTCACCAGATTGTATTACAATATCGCAGCCTGTTTATGAGATAACGGTAAAAACGGGAGCGGTGGGCGGATTCAGTCTCTCTTTCGGTGCGCGTGTTAAGCAGTCACATGTTATACCTACAGCAATGAAGTAGCACTGCCCCCCCCCCCGAATATTTTTCATAAAACCACCTGTGACCCCATGCCTGTACACAACATTCCAAGTGGGGTCGCACATAGGCTAGGATATATATACGTATATATATATATATATATATATATATATATATATATATATATATATATATATATATATATATATATATATATATATATATATATATATATATATATATATATATATATTCGCCTCAAAGCTCAAATAACTAACTTTGTGAAGTCTACTTGGCTCTGTAAGCCTGTACAGTTCGTGTTGTATTATCAGCCATATAAGCACTAAAAATAAGAATAATGCGGCAATATGAAGACACCGTCACGCCCATCCAACGTGACACTAACAAGGAGCAGGGCTACCCGCATTTACCGATGCCATGTGGCGATTTATTTACAAGATATACCACAGTGCATTAATGACAATGCGAATTGGAGTGCAACAGTGGTCACTGATGGTGAAGTAATTACTCTATCCTTCAAACCCGAAATTGTCAGCAATTATTTTGATTTACTTTCCTTTCAATGCCATTCCATCACCTACTGTGAAAGTGATGACATCGTTAGCTGCTACTAACGCAGTCAAAATTGATACATGGAGTCTCCGCAATGCAACAGGAATAACCAATTTACCACAGTCTGCAAAATACTGGGAATGTTCGTTGCGTAATACCTCTCCCGCCGGCAGGGTTCCCATTGTGGGACGAGTTCTCACCGGCAGAATTTCTGGTGTCTCACGACTTCCTACCTGTAGAGTTCCCGGTGTGTGGCGACTCCCTGCCGACAGGGTTCCCGGTGTGTGACGACTCCCACCGGCAGAGTTCCCGGTGTGTGACGACTCCCTACCGACAGAGTTCCCGGTGCGTGACGACTCCCTGCTGGCAGAGTTCCCGGTGTGTGACGACTCCCTGCTGGCAGAGTTCCCGGTGTGTGGCGACTCCCTGCTGGCAGGGTTCCCGGTGTGTGACGACTCCCTGCTGGCAGAGTTCCCGGTGTGTGGCGACTCCCTGCTGGCAGGGTTCCTGGTGTGTGACGACTCCCTGCTGGCAGAGTTCCCGGTGTGTGGCGACTCCCTGCTGGCAGGGTTCCTGGTGTGTGACGACTCCCTGCTGGCAGAGTTCCCGGTGTGTGGCGACTCCCTGCTGGCAGGGTTCCTGGTGTGTGACGACTCCCTGCTGGCAGAGTTCCCGGTGTGTGGCGACTCCCTGCTGGCAGGGTTCCCGGTGTGTGACGACTCCCTGTTGGCAGGATTCCCGGTGTGTGGCGACTCCCTGCTGGCAGGGTTCCCGGTGTGTGACGACTCGGTGTCGGCAGGGTTCCCGGTGTCCGACGGCTCGATTGGTGGCGGGTTCCCGGTGGGCATGACTGGCGTGGGTGCCGCCGGCGCCGGTATGGGTCTTGGCGGCCTGTCAGCTCTGGGCGGCACCGCCGGCCTGGGCCAGCTGACGTCGCAGGCGCAGCTGAGTCAACTGGGCGGCGGCCTGCCCGTGGGAGCGCTGGCCGGCGGCGCCGGGCTGCCGCAGATGCGTACCGACAGCCTGGCCGGCGGTGACGACATGCGACTCGGTGGCCGACGAGGTCTCGACTCTGGTCGGCCGTCTGAACGGTCCAGCCGCACGCCCTTCCCTGGCGGCTACAGCTGCGGCCTCAGCTCGAGCACCGACTCTGGCTACGGCGGCGGCCGAAACTTTTCCGACTCCATCATAGTCAGCAACGTGAGTACTTGGCGGATAGCGGCCGCGCGGCATTGCTGACGCATCTGTCGGCAGAACACAGCACATCAACACCTTGCAGCAGTACTAACGCCGGGGCTCGGTCAGTCCTCAGAGATGGTGTGGGACTGTGTTAAGTAATTAGCAGCTGTCTTCTGTCGGCCGACACCAGGGCGCAACACCTTGTAGCAGTGTTGACGCCGACTTGCTCCATCCATGAGGTGGTGTGGGATTTTATTGGGTAAATTAACAGCGGTCTGCTCTCGGCTGCTGCGATGTAGTCAGTCATAGAGCCTAGTTATTCATCAATTGCGAGTGAAGTTTCTTTTCTTTATTAGGCGATCAGAACCGGACCGGTCTGGGCTGGACCGAAAGGTCCTTTTCGTTCCGGACAACAAGTCACTGTCAGAGTTCGGTGCGGAATTTTGAAAATTACCCGACGCGATTTAAACGGAATAAACGCTATTCGTTAATCAATCTAACTGGGAAATGCTTGCCTCGAGGTCCCCAGCTCACGTGAAAAGTAAAAAGAGAAAATCGAATTGTTCGCGAAGGTCGAAAACTTCGTATCTTTTCCTCGCTCATGAATTTCACGTGCAGACAGCAATGCCCTCATATTTGTTTTGCAGGCATCTTTCTGTATTGTTTCTTTGTTTCCTCTCTTCTTTTTATATTTTCTTCCTTATTTGTTTTTCGTCCCTCCTACTTTCTCTTTTTTTTTCTCTGATGAATATCGTGCTCAAGTGTAGACCGGGCCGTATGCGTGTATTGGGTAGACGCCTATTCACCTCTTGCTGACACATGTTTGACACTTCAACAGTATTTATCTTTATTGTTGACGCGTGGTTGTCAATAATAGCATATTGCATTCTGCTGCAATATGCTACTGGTCACAACTGGTACGCCAAATCGATCACATTCCGAAAGTGAAACTGCGGGACGTTCTCCCTGCTCGATGCCACCGATGGGCTCCAGTCACATCGGCGCTTCCCTTCTGTTCTCGCCTTCACCGTTCATCTCGTCACAACTCCTTCACCCTCCGCGCCTACATAGGTCGAACCGATAAACCGAATTGAGCTGTGCAATTCCTAGTGTTGTTGAAGACAGGGAACCCTATTCACAGGTGTGCAGTGGAGGTGTGTAACTGACTTCTTTGATTCCGCGTCTGAAACCGTCGGGCTCATTTTGAAGCGATGTCTCGGTTATCGATGGCGAAAGGCGAGAGTCTCCACCGCCACTCTCAGTGCTTTACTCGGATACATCAACGCGCTGCAAATGCATATCTTCTTCTGGGTGGTCTGCTCGGGTCGGCTTTGACGCTTAACACGCTTAATTTTGGCGTCGTTCATTCCATCTGGCTTCCACTACAATAGATCTAATGACCTGACATTCTTGGCAGGCTGGACGTTTGTCGAACCACCATCGCAGCTTTACAATTTACAGGTGTTCCAGCCATTTCTAGATCTATCATTGATGGTTTCCAGTCTCCTGTACTGTTCGCGGCATTTCAAGCAACGCTTCGAGCCTCCCTGTTCTCCATGTAGCACCTCAGCCTCCTCTGTCCTCCACGTGGCTCCCCTAACCCCTTCTACCCTTCACCCGGTGCCCCTAGCCTCATCTGCCTTGTTCGTGGCATCGCCACAACCTCCTGTCAGGGCTCGGGGCCTGCACGTGGCCCTCTCGCTGACGTGCCCGTGTCTGTGTGTGTGCTCGACAGTTGGACCCGAACTTCAGCTGGCAGGCGCTGCGCGACCAGTTTCGCGACGTGGGCGAAGTGCGCTACGCCGACATGAAGGGTAAGGGTGTGGGCGTGGTGCGCTTCTCCAGCCCGCACGAGGCGCAGCGTGCCATCAGTCTGATGGACGGCTCCCGCCTGGACGGCCGCGCCCTGGATGTGCGCTCCTACTAGGCGGCGGCGCTGGGTCGGCGGCCGGCCGGCCACAGGTGGCTAGTGTGGCGGCGTCCACCCATGCTCTACAAACTTTCGATGTGAAAACACACAACGCGTGTGGTGCTTCACGGTAGTGGCACTGGCACCGGCTGCGGTGCACGTAGGCAGGTCTGTGCCCTCCATGCTGATCAGCGCTGATACGAACTTCACCGATGTCCATCAGCCATAAAGGAGCGGTTGGTGTCTGTGTTTGGATTATAGGCGTAATGTTGGCCGTCTCGGGCTCCAGGCGGTGCGAGGAGTTGAGACGAGCCATCTCGGCCGGGTGCGTCCTGCATCCTGGCCATGGAAAGGCGCCTCCAGCGCCGACTCCATTCATTCATTACTGTCTGTTCATTTAGCGCCTCGACCTAGAAATACACACTTGCTACGTTATCCACCTGTGTGTTCTGCAACGCTGCAACTCCATCCACCGCTCGATGATCTGACGCTGGATTCGGGAGCCGGTCTGCTGCGTGTCTGTCTGTCTGCTGCGCAACCGTGACGGTGGTACCGGGCTATTTCCATGAAATTAAGCTAATGTATGTAACTGGTATCGTTTGCCTGTTTCTTTGAAGTCGGGAGCATTGGCTACATCGGTCTGTAAGCAACATTGGTTATAATGACCGCCTGTATGTTGACTGTCTTCGAACTACGTGGGTAAATGATGCGGCGAGATATTTCAACGCGGTCCGAACATGTCAACGAAGTCGAAATACTGCGCATTGTGAAGAGGGCATAGCATCATTTCAGATCTGGACGTCATGTGTATGATCTCCCTAGTTGCCAAGCTGCAACTGTGAGAATGAACCTGGGTAGCAATGCATACCAACTGGAAGAACCTTATACCTGGGACTAGGGTTGACAAGGTGCTGGCGTAAACTGGTTAATGTCAGCTACCTGACAAAAAGCATTTGCTGTGAATACACATGCACCTTAGGCAGGAAGCCATGGCAGGTTTGTGATTCTCGATCCGGAAATTCTCCGTATCCCAGATATTCCAGAATGGATATTTCCGATTCCGATTCCGGATTCCGGATCCCATCGTGATCTACTGTTGGGCTGGCAGTTTTTGCAAGTACATTGTTTATGCCGGTAATACTACTGGCATGACAAACAAACTAGTCTTCCAGAACTTGGTCAACCCTACCTGGAACACAATGAAGTAGATGCGTAAAAGAACCTCAAGAAGAATTGGACGCAGCAGTTGAAGAAAGGAACTAGCGACATGGTTCATGAATGAATCTTGCTAGCTATACCGTTACTACTACAATGGTTGCTGATACTGTGGAAGCAGTTTGGCCATCAGCGTGACAGCCTCGGAGCTGTTAAGTCGGGAGTTGAGAAGGCTCCTTTCAGGCAGCAGTCAAACTGGTGGACTTCTGATCGCTAGGTTGTGTGGTCGTGTATGCCTTGAGATTCTGTTGCATACGCATACCTCGGTCTTGAAATGTTCCCAGTGGTTCACTGGGATAACGCAAAATCTGCAATACCTGCAATTTCGATCACTGTCGTTCGCCTATCGCTACCTGAGTTAGCATTCGACCCTCAACGTGGCCCGTGGAAACCAACCAGAGAAACCAGCCTGCGGAGGACTCGGCTGGGGTTCGAACGCACTTAGCCCAGATGCATGTCCAGATCGAAGAGTGTGTACATTGGATGTGGTACCCTTCAGCGCCTTCGTGTTTCCGTCATAGGAGACTATCGGTGGGAATCGGTGGCGGCTCGAAATGTGGCACCGTGCTCCCAGGATCGTACATATTTCGAGTTACAGCGCGTCGCATGTCGCTGTCTGTGCAATCACGGTGTATTCGGTCACGCGAAAAGCATTAAAACTCGGCAACATAAAGTGATGAAATTATAGTCTCAGTTCTCGTTCTCTTTGCATAGATGTTTTTATCAAGCAACCAACGTAGTAGAGAACACTCGGCTCATTCAATCTGAAAAAAAAAACATTTAATTCCAAATTGGACGGTTTCGTAGCTTCTGTTCAACGATCCGCTTTCCATTCTAACTGTATGGAGGTGTCATCTGCCCAGTTGAGAACCGAAGGCGGGTTATTGAACGGAAGTGACAGTGACGGGCAACTTACGCGGTCAGAAGTGAAGTGGCTTGCAAGTGAAAAGAGCTGAGCGGTCTAGCATGCTGGGAGTTGTATACTGGATAGCCAATTCCAGATTGTTGAGATCTACTCCTTCCCAGTATGCACTCATAGCGTTCCAAAAATCTGTGCTGAAATGATGCTAGGAATCCACCCTCAAAAGATGTATGTTCAGATGGGTATGCATGCAATGAAGTAATATCTGCAAAAGGAGATCTTCGCAAAACGTCTGTGCTCGGACGGGAAAGATGTATCCGGATGTTCAGCGAATATCTCTGCAAAACGAAATACTCAAGATACACGCATTGGACACCGACTTTCAAAGGAAAGTTTACTTTTACATGATAATTTAGACAACATCCACTTCCAAAACACTCAGAGGGTTCGCAACCTCGAGATCTAAAGGTCCATAAGCTCAGTACGGTAGCGATATAAAGGATTGTGGAAAGCGCTGATTTAGGGAAGGTCTTTCCTTGAGCGTCTCCCTTGAGCATCGCTGGCTCCCATGATGTTGGAGAGTGCTCTTGTTGCTTCTGTCACATACGCATTAGTTCTAGACCCAACATTTGGTGTATGGTCACATGGAGCTCCCTTACTCATGATTCAATTAAATTGATACATTTTCCTCCCGGATGAAATTAACAAAATGCGGGCTGCGGTCAGATTTTACATGAACGTGTAATATTTTGGGATCTATTTTTTAACGAAATCTACGTACGCTTGACTCAACCTGGTCCCAACTTGTACGGGAAGATATAGCGAGTGGGGCATATATTGGTCGTTGCTTGGCCGGTTTTGCGGCTGTTGTGCGGCGACCACAGCCTGTTCGGCGGCTGCTGTTAGGTGACAGGGCAGCTCCGGACACGAACAGTGGCTGCTGGGCATCTGCGGGGACGGGCTGGTGGCCGAACAGATCCGAGGACGGACTGGTGGCCGGACAGCTCCGGGGACGGGCTGGTGGCCGAACAGATCCGAGGACGGACTGGTGGCCGGACAGCTACGGGGACGGACTGGTGGCCGGACAGCTCCGAGGACGGACCGGTGGCTGGACAGCTCCGTGGACGGACTGGTGGACGGACAGCTCCGGGGATGGACTGGTGGCCGGACAGCTCCGAGGACGGACCGGTGGCCGGATAGCTCCGAGGACGGACCGGTGACTGGGCATCTCTGTGGACGGACTGGTGGCTGGACAGCTCCGGGTACGGACTGGTGGCCGGACAGCTCCGGGGACGGACTGGTGGCTGGACAGCTCCGGGGACGGACTGGTGGCTGGACAGCTCCGGGGACGGACTGGTGGCTGGACAGCTCCGGGGACGGACTGGTGGCTGGACAGCTCCGGGGACGGACCGGTGGCTGGACAGCTCCGAGGACGGACTGGTGGCCGGACAGCTCCGGGGACGGACTGGTGGCCGAACAGATCCGAGGACGGACTGGTGGCTGGACAGCTCCGAGGACGGACTGGTGGCCGAACAGATCCGAGGACGGACTGGTGGCCGGACAGCTCCGGGGACGGACTGGTGGCCGAACAGATCCGAGGACGGACTGGTGGCTGGACAGCTCCGAGAACGGACTGGTGGCCGGACAGCTCCGAGGACGGACTGGTGGCCGAACAGATCCGAGGACGGACCGGTGGCTGGACAGCTCCGGGGACGGACTGGTGGCCGAACAGATCCGAGGACGGACTGGTGGCTGGACAGCTCCGGGGACGGACTGGTGGCCGAACAGATCCGAGGACGGACTGGTGGCCGGACAGCTCCGGGGACGGACTGGTGGCTGGACAGCTCCGGGGACGGACTGGTGGCTGGACAGCTCCGGGGACGGACTGGTGGCTGGACAGCTCCGGGGACGGACTGGTGGCTGGACAGCTCCGGGGACGGACTGGTGGCCGGACAGCTCCGGGGACGGACTGGTGGCCGAACAGATCCGAGGACGGACTGGTGGCTGGACAGCTCCGAGGACGGACTGGTGGCCGGACAGCTCCGTGGACGGACCGGTGGCTGGACAGCTCCGAGGACGGACTGGTGGCTGGACGGCGGCTGCTGCGCGGTGTTTGGGCTGTGGGTGCAGTTACCCACAGCACCGGCAGCATCTGACGACAATGGACGGAGCATCTACGTCGGTCGTCGGAGACGCCCACGGCGGTCATCAACGGAACGTGGTCAAGTTTGTATGTGGTTCAGATCGTCTCATAGGTATGGAGCCAGCATTGTCTGTCTTTGTGATTTACCGACCGCTGGTGGATCATCAACATGATTATCATATTATTTTATTATTTTCCAGGTCGCCCGTCGTGTGCCTGTCTGCGTGTTCCTGACTCGATTTTGGATCACCTATTCCGATATACGAAGTTTTGCCCGGATGCGCTTTAGTGGGACGTCCAGATATACTGGGTGTACGGCTCATCAATCGTCAACAATAGACCTTGTGTACTTTTTTCAGCTACATCTGTCAAAAACGAACAAGGGAAGCCAAGTGGAAAATATCGTCACTTATCTTCCTAATTCTCCTTCACTTGTATGACTTCTTATTTATCGTAAATACTGATATGCGAGACTTTCAACTCTCGGAAAGCACCATGTAAGCGGTGGAACCGCCTTAGATCTCGTTTCTTCGTTAGGTGTGTGATGGAAGCAATCCGAACACGCTGTCGGAAGTTATCCATGAATTGGAGGTGAACTTAATTTGTAGTATTTACGAACGAGGGCGAAGCCCCAGTGATTCTACTGTGTTTTGTATACGGAAAAAGTTAATTTGAGCTACCTGACCGAACCGTCAGGTTTTTGAAGCCTTGACTTCTTTTTGCTAACGGAGTGTAGGGAATATTAAATTCGCTCATGTGTTTTTCTTCGTTAGTTTTAGGAGTATTTAGATATTCAAACTGAAGACGTGTAACACAGTTAACACGTGCACAGGTCAAAGTCATAGATCCCGTCATGGTCAAATACCTGAAAATATGTGATAACTGGTGGACGATAATTTTCTGAACAGATGGCGCTCAGGAGAGGGTATCGGGGGCACCAAGTAGAGCCAAATGTGTGCTAACCGCTCAGGATAGGGTATCGGGGGCACCAAGTAGAGCCAAATGTGTGCTAACCGCTCAGGAAAGGGTATCGGGGGCACCAAGTAGAGCCAAATGTGTGCTAACCGCTCAGGAGAGGGTATCGGGGGCACCAAGGAGAGCCAAATGTGTGCTAACCATTTTGAACAAGTATGAAGAAAAAATACACAATTCTGTGCCGGAAATTGCCAACAAAAATGTGACAAATATCCATTTTTTCATATACAGTATGGTGACAATCTATTTGATTATGCTGAGCACTTTTCCAAGGGCCATCTTGTTTGAAAATGTTTCTCAGGTTCGCTTCTGAGGGAAAATAATGACAACTTTCCATCATATGTAAAGTTTTCCTTTCATTCCTCTAGTTATTAATTGAGGCAGGGACGCACCCATAATACAATATTGGTGAGAGCCAAGTTGAAAAGGTAAATATATCGGCAAGATAATTGTGATTTTACAGACAGTGGACACGCGCATCTAAATAGCAGGATTCATTGCGACAACATTGTGTTGTTGCTAACGAAGGGACATCCAATTTACACATAAAGTAGGCAAACATTCTGGGCGCTTCCCCTGGGTCCGCCATTGACTGGTGGGATACTTCCATTGTCCATGAAAGGAAATTCGGTTAATAGATATTGTGCTCAGCCGAGATAATTGCGACGCGAGATGTTTCTGTTTAACTTTGATGCCCATGAACTGTGACGAGGTAAGATGGTGGTTTTGGATTTAATGAAGGCCAAGTGTTCGGTCAGTTTAATCAATTAGCTCAACGCATGTCTGCGATTGATTATGTCGTGTCAGTCGGCAAGTGTGATCCACTTGTTGCAATTTCAGGTTCCAACGTTCCAAGTCTTCCATATTTTCAGTTGCGGCTGTCTGTGGTGTTTTCAGAATTGAGTGGCATTCTGTGACGTGCGACGGTCCTCGGCCGTATCCGAATGAATGCCACCGACCGAGAGACGACTCTGGCTGGCCATTCACGGGCGACGGTATCCGACAGCGTGGCTTAGAGCGGCCATTGGAAGCTCAACGCTTGGTGCGATCGCTCTGCTGTCGATTGCTACGATTGCCGTCCAGCTCGTCGGCAGCTGGTGTGGCGCCAGACACCACCACCCACGAACGGCGCCACCTGTCAGCGGTGGCTACTGGTCAGAGGTTGTACATCAGCTAGGTGAGTCGTCGTCATAAGGCCGGTCCGGCCACCAGGGGTACAGGCCAGGTCGGCTCCAGTGGTCGTCCAGTGATCATCCAGCGGTCATTCAGTGGTCATCCAGCGGTCGTGTAGCGGTCATCCAGTGGTCTTCCGTCGCCGTCGTCAGTACTGACGACCTCGTCGATGCCTCCGCGCTGCCGGGCAATGACTCCCTTCATGGGCACCGCCACCGGTAAGGAATGCCATGTACCATCTGAATGGCGTCTGCTAGTGAATGAATGCATGAATGAATTGGTGAGTAAGTAAGTACATAAGTAAGTGAGTGAGTGAGTGAGTGAACACTGATACGGATATTAATTTGTTGGTACTTGGTGTGAGTGCATGCACGCACGTGAGATGTCTTGGAACGAGTGACAGCATGTTAGCGTCATGGGTAGAACAAAGGCGGGAAACTCGCGTGGCTGTTCTGACTGAGTCTTGGATGTAATGACGGTTTTCGATGATGGCACACATTTGCCTGTTCCCCTCCAGTTTGGTGTGACTTCTGCCAGGTGTCGCGTCCACGTGCTGAAAATGAAGTCAACCAACTTCTGATTAATTAGAAGTAATGTTACCCATCGCTATGCG
The DNA here is from genome assembly GCA_034440615.1 of Ashinkailepas kermadecensis. Lineage (NCBI taxonomy): Eukaryota > Metazoa > Arthropoda > Thecostraca > Neolepadidae > Ashinkailepas > Ashinkailepas kermadecensis. Next base: position 69,110 of record JAOTOM010002585.1, on the reverse strand, counting down.
TTAAACAGCCGCTCCAAAACCTGGCTAGCCATCTGGGAGGCGGTTCCGAGGACTAATTGTGGTCTCCGTTTGCCCTTTAGCCGATTCCCCTCCTCATCTGGGTCTATGTCGATGCGCCCTATAATCGACTTGCCCACTGGTGGGCAAGCCTCGTCTCCTGACCTAACTGACCGCCTCATTTTGTCGGTGATCAATGGACCAATGCAGTCGATGCGCCCTAAAGCCCCAATAACTAACTAACTAACTAACTTGTCGGTGATCAGCTCCGCACAGCCCAATCCGCCATCACGTCACATCCCATCCGGTATATAATGGATAACAACTCTGCCTGGATCCGGCATCCTCCCCGCAGCGTCATCCCTCCTAGCCACGATGAGATGGTCAGCTTCCCATGGTTTGCTTGTCCTGTCTGTCCGTTCCGTTTCATTGTGGTAGTTGTCACTCGTTCGCGGAACTGGCAGTGTCCTGCAGGCTGAGACTCGGTTGCACTGTGCAAGTTTCGGCGGGGTCGATGAGCCTCTTCGATCCCGATGTCCTGGAGTGGAGTGCGAGTCAGTGACGTTATCCTTCGTCTCGTGTTCCGAGCCTGCCGATGAGCGCAGAAGTCACTTCGGACGTCTACTGGTTTGGCACAATGTTACCACCTCACTTCACTCACTCACTCACGGAACTTGCTTCTTATTTATCCTCATCACTGACGTGTTTTACACGCGAACGCTGAGCATGTCATGAAATGTTCTATAATGTAGATTTATATGGCCCTGTTTCAGCTAGTTAGTTATGGGCGGTATACAACCAGTGCAATTGATGCTCCCTGAAGCTTACATATATCTAACTAACAAAGTGACTAATGATGTTTGTCTGCGTTTAGCGGCATATTTATGGTGTCGCTGAAAGGGTCATACTGTATGTAAACCGGGACTGCTTTGGGCCAGGTGGGCAACGTATCAATATAACAAATGTGTTGAATTTGCTAGTGAAATCTGAGAATGTCAGGCTCATTATATCTGCATTACATAAACCTGGTTGTTTCTGAATGATACGTTTTTCATAGACAATTGAGCTTCACCTAGGTATACCATCTACTTTTTTATATTGGGAGGCAAAATCATTTCTTTTGTAGGGCTAAAGCTGTTGTATGTAGCTTATAATTTGAGGTGGCCAACGGGCTTCATTTTTATGATCATTTTTGTACTCTGAATGATTATTTATCAAGGGTATGTTGAATAGAAGATCCAAAAAATGATAGCATTATTTAGCTGCACATTACAATCGACAAAAAAAAATTGCGTGACTTTGAACCGTGATGAGGTCACGCCCATAGTTCATATATATTATTGACAGTTCAAGAAGTGGTACTGCTTCGCAGAAGTATAATCTTAAAATATGAATTCACAATTGTTTTCCAAAGTTAATATAAATGTAGGGGATTAAAAACAAAAATGTCATGTATTTAACACAATACAAATTTCTTAGTTCTTGCATTCGTAAAATTATCGAGTCATAAATTGCAATCACTGAAGTATCTGCTTCTCTTGTAAATAGGCAGTGAGCAGCTGTGGGGGGTATATATTTCTGATCAGATGCGTCACCAAGGGGTGGTAGTAGGTGAAGCCATGTTCCTCCCACATGTTTATCCCCTAGTGTGACCTGTGGCTCTCTGTGACGCCCAGATTTTGCGTGGGAATCAATGGGGACTAGGTGAAATAGTCTCCCTGGCAATAGTTTCCCCAATAGTGTCCCTGTTTCTGATCAAATTTCGGAGAGGGTAAAAATAATCTTCCATGACATGAAGTATTTCCAAAGGCATGACCAATGCAGTCGATGCGCCCTAAAGCCCGACCTATTTCCAAAGTTGGTTGAAAAGTAAGTTTGTAGGCATCATACATGTGTAGCATTGCTTCCTGAAATAAAATAACAAATAGATTAAACAAGCTTAATGTCATTACTAGGTGCACTTGAATCGATCTACTCGTTCTTAGCGGAGAGAGGCTGGATATCCTCCGTCGTCCTGCCTCTTTGCTGCTCTGCGTGCACAGGAATGTATTATTGATATATCAGTCTATACAACAGCAGTTGAGAAGTCCTTAGATGTCCCGAATTTTGTATGCGCTTACCTCTTCGTGGCTGAAATTTTGCTTGCTTTCCAAAAGACTACGAGTGCCACTTTCAAATTACGCTTGCATCTTTTACGAGCCGTGTGCTCGGGTTATAATGAGAGCACTGATCCCAACATTTTGAGCAGTACTGATTTCGACGTGTTCTTGCCTTTGAAACGGCAATTTTTTTGTCTAGATACACCATTTCAAAGGATAAGCATTACATTTGTACGGCAGTAACAGTTTCGGTCCAAAGTTCCCCGACACGCAGGGCGACTGGACCGCTTTTGAATTACGAAGATTGAAGTCTCATCAAGCGGCAATGTATCCAATTCGATAGATTACCAAAAATATATCATTTGTATGAAAATAAAAGTAATATCCCACTTGGGCCGAACGTGTTTTGCGTTTTTTTTTTTAAAGTGGCAGAGTAGCCACAGTTCACGGTGCGCCTTATATCTGACTGTATATAAAGACAGATATTTAATATCTGTGTGTACGAGCGGCTGAGCCGTGTTATGGTGTCAAGTGTTCTGTACTCGATAGGCCGCAGTAGCCGTCTACCGAGTAGCCTAGTGGTGGCGCGCTGGGATGCTCTGGCAACTGCAGACTGTCACACACCACACACCTGGCTCGTATCATTGCGGTTCTTTTGTACACGTCGTTATGGAGAACTGTCTGTGGTGCTTCTTCCGACTCCTGCCAGAGCTGTCAGGATTCCCCCGAATGTCTTGACACGATCGGTTCAGTCTAGAACGGATGACGCTACAGGTGAAACAGCATCGATGCCGTCATCTATATCTAATGGACGTGACAGGCGGACGGTTACGTTTGATGGCAACTGTACGTGGCTCATCTTTCGTCACAGACCGGGGACTTGCGCTCTCATCACGTATCAGTGACGTCCGCTCTCGCCACAGACTTGGGGCGTCGACTATCGTCACAGGCTGGGAACGCCCGCTCTCATCACACTAGAGACGTCCGCCCCCGCCATATACTATGAACGTCCGCTCTCATCACATGCCGGGGACGTCTGCCCTCGTTATATACTGGGAACGTCCGCTCTCGTCACACACCTGGGACGTCCGCTCTCGTCACGGACTGGGAACGTCCGCTCTCGTCACGGACTGGGAACGTCCGCTCTTGTCACGGACTGGGAACGTCCGCTCTCGTCACGGACTGGGAACGTCCGCTCTTGTCACAGACTGGGAACGTCCGCTCTCGTCACACACCAGGGATGTCCGTCCTCGCCAGACTGGACGTCCGCTCTCATCACATACCGTGGACGTCCGTTCTCGTCATCTCGTCAGACCAGATATATCCTCTCTCATCACAGATGTCTACCGTCGCCAGAGACTGGAGACTTCCGCTCTCATCACGCACGAAGAACATCAACTCTCGCCACAGATTGAAAACGTCCGCTCTCATCACAGACCGTGTACGTGCGTTCTCGTCAGACCAGATATGTCCGCTCTCATCACATATCGGGGATGTCCACCATCACCACAGACTGGGGGCGTCCGCCACCGTCGGGGCGTCCGCCCCCGTCGCAGACCAGGGTCGTCCACTTGCGCCACAGATCGGAAACGTCTGCCGTTCGCGGTGCCGACTTTGTCGCTCCGATGCTGTCTTCCGTTATCGCAAGGCGCTGTGTGGCAGCTGCACTATGGCTGGATATGTTTGTTGAAATGTAGTATGTTGCCTGTTGTATACTGTGGAGTCATCTATATTTCGGGTGTGGTCAGAGGTAGGACGTGCCCTTTGTTCGTGGGAGTCAGATCAGAACTGGAGACCGAGGTTTCGTGGTTGTCTGCGTGTATGGTCAAACTCGCAGACTACTGACAAAGGAGCACAGACGCAGACACGCACGGTCCGATGGTCCCCGGGATCGCTCAGATATCGGGCCAGCAGTTGTCAGCTTCCGTCCGACTAGCGCCAGTGAGTTGTCTGGTTCAGACTCAACTGACCGTAGTTCAGACGGTCTGAACCACAGGTAGCTTCCGCCAGGTGAGCGAAAATGGGAGCATGGGTGCGCAGGCGCTGGCGGCGCGACAGGTCACGACCAGAAAACAAAGGTATGTCCAGGCTGATTACCCAAAGGTACACTGTCATTTCGCCATGTAGTCTAATTTCACGAATGTAATGCGTCTGGTTGAAGTCCGTCGCAGCGGGCCACGGCGAGATGTATCGGCTAGCCGTCGCCGGGCGGAGATCGGACCAGGCGGTGTCCACACCGGAACCGTGCCGGGCTGGTGTGCTCCTCGGCACATGGGTTTGCGATAATACCAGCCAAAATTCAAAATACGGTGTTGTCACATATTGACATCGACGGTCAGCCGGTGTAGAACTCCACCAGTTAATGTGGAATCGCCGACTGTGGTCTTGGTGATAGATGTAAGCTGGTGAAGCTGAGGTCGTGGTTGGTGCGAGCTGATCAGCTGGGTTAATGAGCAGATACGTACCGCGAGATCTGCCATGTCTGGTACGTCGCAGTCGGAGATGTACTGCGATACGCCTGCCATATCTGATGAGTTGTGATATGTACCGCGAGATCTGCCATGTCTGGTACGTCGCAGTCGGAGATGTACTGCGATACGCTTGCCATATCTGATGAGTTGTGATATGTACCGCGAGATCTGCCATGTCTGGTACGTCGCAGTCGGAGATGTACTGCGATACGCCTGCCATATCTGATGAGTTGTGAGCAGATATGTACCACGAGACGTCATCCACGACTGGTGGGTCGTGGCTGGCAATGTACCGCAGGATCTCAGCCGTGTCCGGTGACGCCACCGGGGTGTTGTCGACGTGACGTTCCGCTGACCTGATTGCCGTGCCAGCCACAGCCCGTGGCGACAGGACTCGCTACGGGGCCGTTTCCCGCTCTGACAGTGTGCTGTGTTTCAGGCGGGTCCAGTGCGACCGCGGACCGCGCTCTGGTCGGGTCAGGTCGCCAGCTGACGTGCCGCTTGATGTGGATCCGCTTTGGCCGGGTCAGGTCGCCAGCTGACGTGCCGCTGGACGTGGATCCGCTCTGGCCGGGTCAGGTCGCCAGCTGACATGCCGCTGGACGTGGATCCGCTCTGGCTGGGTCCGGTTGTTAGGCGACGCGCCGCTCTTATGGATCTCAGCAGCTGGCTGTGGCCGCCTATTCTACTGATTTGATGCTCGATACACTTGTGATACGTATGTGATAAGTACGTCGCAGATTGGACTCTGTTAAACTATCATGACTTCATGGAAAGCATGCCATTGGTTTTTTTTTTTCAACCGGTGATTGAATTGAGTAAAGTAGATGCGGTATGTCATAGATGACTATCGGTAGGTCGAGTGACATGTGCAATTGTTACCGTGTGTCGACTGGGTGGTGTTTTTTTTAATGTAATTCATGGATGATTTACGATGGAAGGAGGTATACATATGTGGTATATAGAGTCAGACAGTCGATTTCTCCACCCATCGCATTGTTCAGGGCGCCGCGTATTCAACCCAATGCACTGATGAGGAAAACTCAACAATGGCTCAATGATTGTATTCTCTGGGCAAAAATATTAAGTACTGCTTGGATACATTATCCCAGTGGGATCCGGTGCTTCACTGACAGCTCACTGAAGTCAAAATCCTCCGTCCCACCACCCCCCTACCCCTTAAAAGTCGCTAGTACACTACCGTGGCACTAGCAACATTGGCTGTGCAATGCAGATTGTTGACTGGTGCGTGAAATAAAAATGGCGAAAAGGCACTGACGGCGGTGTGCACCAACAATGACGCGTAAAATGCGTACGCAGACGCAAAGGATAATCTCTAATGCACGTAGTCTCGTCTCGTCTCGTCTCGTCGCTCCCATATCGACTACACACTCGTTAAGCGTGGACAGCGTTAATTCGGTAGTCTACAGCTACCGCCGGCACGTGGTGGCTGGCTGGGCCCCGAGTAGTGTGGCTGGTCGGAGCTGGTGACGCGGGTGGCTGCCCTCTGCCACAGAGTAGATTACCGCAGCTCACGGCAGTTGGCGCTCAGTTGGGCGCCAGCTCGGGACACTACAAGGCCCCGACAGTCACGACAATGTCCCGTATCGTAGCTGGCGTGGTCGTAGTATTCGAAGGCCTCTTCGCAGCGTTCAGTTCTGTACCCTATACAGCGGCGGACAGCGTTAGCAGTGGGATGGCGGGCAGGCGGGCGTGTGCACATGTGCGATTATCAAAACCGGCGATCAGCAGGATGCCAGACCACCTACTTGCATTACACTTCAGACGGTGCTAGCAATGACTGACTGATGTTAGAGCATTTCGTCGCACTGTTAGTCACTATAATTCTGTCCAAACGCAATAGTCGACCCCTCCGCAGTAAACCACCGTGGCGACCTCGGCTAGGCTGTTGGTTGCATGTCACAAAGCCAAATGTTCCTCGAGAATAGCACAGAAGGCGGGCCTGGAAACGAAGACACCGACCCGGAAGTATCAAAATATCACACGGCTTTCACCCGAACCCAAAAACCCCGTTGCCAACCGTGACAGCAGTGCGCCACGAACCTATCGGCGCACAGCCGACCCGCTGGTCCGATCGCGTTCTCCACAGCGGAAGCGAGAACCAAACGGCTTCTGGACGGCAGTCGCGCACCAATCCCGGAGAGCGCTGCAGCATCCTCCGCTCTGGAGATCTGGCGCTCTGATCCGAGGCTAGTCTCGGCTCAACTCACAGCCCGCTCGAGTGGCGCGCCACACGTAGCGACGTGTCGGAATGCGCTCAGCGTTCAGCGCCATCTGCCGGGAGGGCCAACCGTCACCTGGTTACCAGCTGGCGCCGTCCTCAATCGCCCAGGTCCGAGTCGCGGTCGCCGATGACGTAGAGGAACTGGAAGGCGGCGGCCAGCAGGCCGGTGCCGATTAGGTCGCCCAGTGACGTCAGATAGGGGATGGCAGAGTTGTCTGGGTCGATGCCGTGCCGCCACATCCAGTGGATCATGCAGTGTGCCACGTACAGCAGAACCACGACCTGTCGGCACACAGAGGCCGCCGGCTGTGACGCTGTTGATGGCGAGTACACACGCAGGAACGCAAGATCTGCCCGCACCTGCCTCAGGTGTCGTCGTACCCGGCCAAGTGTGCGTCAGTGCTCATGTGAAATGTATCACCCACTGGTGCAAGGACGATTTCAGGTCAAATCACGAAGGTAGACTCCAAATTGTTCGCCACACCCCCTCCGATTTTAATAAAAACTGATGCACTGAGCCGATATTACGATTGTGATTTTTGTATTGCCAGGTCAAAGGGGTCACGAGATAAGGTTAAGACTTGTTTTGGGCCACGGAGGAGTTCATGTAGAAAATAGTTCTATCGTTTTAGTAGTGACAATCACCTTATCAAACCTATATATCATTCGAAAGCGGAAGATCTGTCCAATACAATACAAAATAAGTGTGGTTCTGTGAAGTCAACATCTAAACTCGTTGCCTCTTAAAAAGTCTCAGCTCATGGGTGGCCAATCAGTTGTCTATCTGATGACGTATTGTTTTTCTTGTAAAGCCGAAATAGTGATGGGTCACAGAGGTAAAATGTCAGAGAGCATAGGACTAGGAGCACAGCCGATATGGATGCCGTTTAAAGGCTACTCAACCATAGATCACAGTAGTGATATTGTCAAGTACGCCAAAGGTGAAAAAGGTCACAGGTGGGTCAGTAATCTGAGCTCGATATAGTGGAATGTGGAACGCCCGGTGGCTCCAGAGCACTGCAAACTTAACGTGCACCTATTTTTCGTACTTTTTGCGTGGAAATTCTTAAATGCGAATACCTCGAACGGCAACCTGCCGCTTTGGATCTTCTTTCACGAAACGTTGTCTAATTGATGTTAGCGCCTTTCTGTAATGCCGTTGCTGTTAAGATTTTCCATAGTCAATGTGTTAGTCGACAATAACGTTTTCCCATAGCGTTACGCTAATTAAGTTTTTGCCCCTAATTGTCAGATTTCACTAATTATTTCACGAGCGGACTCGCCGTCAAATTTTACCTCGATTACAACCACTTTGAAGAATTTCTGCAGTATCAAAAAGAGCTGTGGAAAATGAGCTTAGAGAATTTCTATCAAGAATTCTGTCAAATATTTCATGAGACACAGGGGATGTTGCGCTATTATAACTTCACACCTACATGGCGCGCCAAATTTGAATATGGGGCCCCCGAAACCGCTTGATCTGCATTTTTCGAATGGCCTATCGTGGTCAGAAAAGTGATCCCAAAAAGCCAGAGCTACCTGACCTGACCTGACTTACCTAACCTGACCCCAAAAACCAGAGCTACCCGGTTCGAAATATTATTTTTCTTCTCACAAATTTGAATTTTTGCCAAACTTTAAACGGCCCGCTAAAATCAGGTTTATAGGTAGCTCAAAACGGATGTTTTGAGCTATGGGGACTTGCTCTGGAACACATATCGACATTTTATAACAGCTACGTAAAAACTTTTGCCGATGGATCAAACACTGACGTCGGGGTTGGAAGCGCCTTTGTGAGCGACACGGCCACCAGATCGCTTACACTACTGAAACATGCGTCCGTTTACACATCCGAGCTGGTGGCAATTGATAAAGCGCTGGCTTTTATAGAGGTCGGGGATGAAGAAAATCATGTAATTTTATCAGACGCGTTGAGCAGCCTTTTAGTACTGAAAAGTTTTAATCCAACAGACGCTTTAGTGCATGATATCCACCGTCGCTTGACTATATTAGATCAAGCCGGAAAGTTGTCCACTTCTGCTGGATTCCTAGCCACATAGGCATCGCAGGAAACGAGCAAGCCGACAGCGCTGCGAGGCGAGCAGCACAGGCTCCCTTGCGCAGAGCATTCCCAATCCCTGCCACTACTACTACCACGGGATTTCTGCCTTTCTGGCAAGCTAGTGGCAAGCGAGCTGGGACGAGCTCGGTTCCAACAAGTTACGGATAATAAAGCCATCCCTCGGCCAGTGGCTCTCGTGCTCGCGTAGGACAAGACGAGACGAGGTTACGCTGTGTCGTTAACGCATAGGACATACACTACACATGTTCACTTACTTAATGGTGAGAATGATCCATTGTGTCCAAAATGTGGTGCAGTAATGACAGTTCGCCACGTCCTGATTGCATGCCCTAGGCTTGGCCCGGAGCGTCGACGTCATTTTGGGAATGACCATGCTCACTCCCTCCTAGCAGTTTTAGGGGATCAATCACTGGTCGTGGAATCCGGAAGGCTCTTTAGCTTCCTATCTGATGTGAAATTGTGTGCTATTTACCCGGGGCGTTAACATCAAAATGCACTACGAAGGAGAATACTTGCAGTACAGGGGACGTCCTATAACGACGGCTGATACAATTAACTGTTATTGTCGCTAAATGACCTCGTAGTCGGCGCGCCCTTAAGCCCAAATAATCAATCGACCAATGTATTTTTTTATAATCTCAATGTGCATAATTCCTCCGGGTTTATGTCCTTTCTTTGAACAGGACAAGGTGACGTCAATTTGTACTGGGACAACCTGCCAAGGGGGAGTGCTCGGCGTAATAGCACGTGCCACGCAGTCCGGCCGAATATTACAGTTACGGAAGGTCGAAGGAATGCGAATGGGAAACGGTCATCCACGCTGATTATGGACCCTATAACGTAGCCTTGAAGCCCTCGAGAATATCCGCTGATAAGCTGGATGTTTCCGGCTTTGGGCGACATTGCATGTCTATCTCGCCGCCAATAGCCTACGGCGCAGCACTAAAGGCAGCTCGTCTCCCTTTGTCATTGCATCAGCCGGGGATGTACGAAAGGCTCCAGTAGCGATGCGAAGAGCTGCATTGTGGATCACATCAAAACGACGCTTCGTTTTGGCATGTGCTCAGTCATAAATAAAATCGCTATAGTCAATTTTAGAATGCACAAGATATCGGCACGTAAGAAGTAAGACGACCCATTTGCTCCACACGAACATCACTCATCACTTGCAGTCGCTGCGCATTTCTGCTCAAGGTCGTCGATGTGGGTGCTGTATGTCAATCCGCGGTCAGTCCACACACCTAGAAACTTGACAGTTGTTTTGACTGGAATACGGTTTCCGTTCATCATAATCACCGGATCCGTGCAAGAGCGTTTGCGGCATAAGTGAACAGCGATGGTCTTCGATGTGACATATGGAAACCTGTTTTGCCACACCAATCCTGCACAGTCCCGAATCGCTTCTATTGAAGAGCATAAAGGGAGTTTAGCGCTTAGTTCCGTGAGATGGAAAGAGAGCATGATGGTGGAGATTACCCCCCCGACGAGGTACCACCTTTCCGTGGTGGGGGGGATTGCATGCCCCAATGACCCGGCCACCATCCTACCGGCGAGGGGTGAGACTAAGAGTGCCTCACTCGTCCTTCCATCCATACGCTCCCATTCCAATGCCCATCTCATCCCACCATCCATGTCCTCCTCCTGGCCCTGCAGCACCGACTCTCCCTATCATGAGCAGGTAGGACAACTTCCCCGGTCTTGCCCTCCAGCTCAGTTTTATCGGGGTAGCCGCGCCCCCTCGGCCCGCCCCCCGGGGTTGACGGAGTCCTGGAGGTTGAGGTCCCCCGTCGCACGGTGCTAGTTGTGACGGGGGACCAACACACCTCTTTGGTCCCGATATCCCGGAGGGGCGGGCGGGCCCGTGGGGCCTCACGCGGGCCAAGTGGCCGGTCGCCTCGGGCCGGGGACCTGGGGTTCTCCCCAGTGTCTGCCGGCCCGGCCGGCTGGGGTCAAGTGGTGGGCGGCGCTGGATCCCGGTCGGGGTGGTGAGTCTCTCTCTCCCGGCCGGGCGAAGGCGCCGCCCGCCCCGTATAGCTCCTCGGGCGCCTGGCGTCCTCCCGTCCGCGGGGCCAAGGCGTCCCCCCGTAGGGCCCCTATGTGGTGGGACGCCCGAGGAGTGGAAACCAAGTCGCACTACATGGCATCCACAACACAAAAAAAACATCCCTGGTCCCTCTCGTGAGGGCCAGACCAACCCCCATATACGCCGAGATCGGAGCTCCCCTTCGTATGGTGCCCCGGTACCTCGTGTGCTAGTTTTCCGTGGAGTTAGCAAGAGTCTTGCGGCCCTGTCCCCCTTCCAAAGGCGGGACGGATGCGACAGGTTCGGTGAGATTATGAGATGTGAAAAGCTGAAGGACGGTGCTTTAGAGGTTGAATTTGCGGTAGCAGAGCAGGCGGATACGGCTCTGCGATCATCTGAGTTTGTGTATGGCGTACGGAAGAACGGGAAAAAGGAGGACGAAACAGTCGCAATCACCGTGGAACCCCATAGTACAAAAAACACCTCGCGTGGAGTGATAAACTGCTTTGACTTGAGGGATGTTACAGAGGATGAGATCGTTGATGGGCTGTCAGCTTTCGGGGTTATTGCCGCCAGAAAAATGAAAGTAAAGAGAGGTGCAGACTTTGTTTTGACCAACAACGTTATTTTAACCTTCAACACAACGGATCTTCCCTCAGAGATCAGAGTGGGCTACGTGCGTGTGAGAGTGAGGCAATTTTTACCAAACCCAATGCGTTGCTTCAGATGCCAAAGATACGGACACACGACTCAATTTTGTCGTGGCCGCCCAGCGTGCAGCAGATGTGCCTCCCATGACCACTCGAGTGAGCAGTGCTCTTCTGAGCACCCTTTCTGCGCGAACTGCGATGCAGGACAGGTACCCCATACGTCGTATGACCGTGCGTGTCCAAATTACATTAGGGAAAAGGAAATTATCTCACTGAAACACGCGCACAAAATATCGTTTAGAGAGGCCAGGGACCTCTATGAAAGGTCTCACCCGAAAATATCGTACTCTTCCAGAACCAAAACCAGCATGGCAACCACACCAAACGTACAGCCCGACAAGGCGTGCGAGTTGATAGCGCAACTCGCAGCTCTACTTCGAGCTTTTGGGGTGCCTCTCGCCTCGCCTGCGAGGAATAGGCAGCCCACTGAAAAGGAAGACAGAACAACGGAAGCCCCACCCACTACAAACGATTGCGCGGAAGATGCTTTGCAGGCCTCCCCCGATCTACCCCTGACGGTGGGGAGTGGATCGAAGTCCATCGGTCTAAGAGGCCGGCTCGGTCCTCCCCTTCGAAATCCAGTCCATCCCCGACTACCACATCTACCTATACCTCATCACACAAACCCACGCCTACCCCTTCCGAAGACTTCCTCGTTAACCCAATCCCTCCAGTCGTCTCGGAAGGCGGCAGTGCCGCCTCCCGCCGCGTCCCGGTAGTACCTCCCCCGGCATCTCGTCGTTCGCGGATGACCGGGGTTCGACCAGGAGCTCCCGATATGGCAGCATCGGGTCGAGCAGGCCGTGACGGGTCGCGTGACCCCTCGCTTTGCGTGCGGCCCGCCGGTCCGTCACAGGCCGATGGCCTGCCCGAATCCCTACCTGGGACCTCTCGGGGAGTCCCCGTGACGGTCCCTGGCGATGTGATGGGACCACCTCCCGTTCCCCCTCGTGAGAGCCAGACACGCTTTTCCCCTATTGCCGGAAGGAAGAGGGCATCACCCTGGGCAGTTTCGCCACCGGGCGGTGGAAGCCCAAGAAACCGTCAGCGAGCGCATTCTGCGTCCGCGGAGGCTAGGATCCACACTGGTGGATCCTAATCAGCTCATTGCACTCGTCTTTCTCTTATTTTTTCCTTTTTTTTGTAGCTGAAACTTGGATGTCCTGAGCCAGGGAAAGTTTGTACGCATGAACAGACTTACCACTTTTAAATTCAAGTCACTTGTATGACGGCTACATCAACCGTTTTACAATGGAACTGTCGAGGTTTTAGAACCAGCGCCCAGGACCTCCAGATGGTTTTAAATCGGCACGGCCCAGTGGCGGTATGTCTCCAGGAAACGAAGCTTTCACCTGACTACATGGTGTCGTTGAGTGGGTACTCGATAATCCGGAAGGATGTGGTGACTGATGTTGTGGCACACGGTGGAGTGCTACTGGCGGTCCACAACAGCGTCCCCACGAGGGAGTTAACCCTGCGTACTAAACTCCAGGCGGTTGCCGCTCGAGTGCTTTTTGGCCACCGACACATAACAATATGCTCCGTATATCTGCCTCCAGGGAATGTGTTCCCCACCGTGGAACTCGCCAACTTGGTGTCTGAACTGCCTCCACCGATCTTACTTTTGGGCGATTTTAACGCTCACCACACGCTGTGGGGATGCGACGATATCAACGCCCGTGGTCGCAATCTGGAATTTGTGATCCTTAACGAAATGCTCTGCATTTTAAATACAGGGACACGAACACACTTTTCCACACCCTCAGGAAGCACTTCCACTTTAGACCTCAGCCTGGTCAGCCCACAGCTAACTCAATGCCTCGAGTGGATGGTGGACTCCGATCCATTGGGGAGCGATCATTTCCCAATCTGGCTAAGTTACCTGGACGGCTCAGTTTTAGGCCCGCGCCCGCAGCGATGGAATTTTAAGAAAGCGGACTGGGTTAAATTTCAGGAGAAAGCTGAAGCCGCTTTCCGCTCCGAACCAAGGTCTCTACCACTACCAGTGACCGAATTCACTGCACTTCTGTTGGAATGCGCCTCCTCAAGTATCCCCAGGACATCTGGATTTCCTCGACGCACCCCTGTGCCGTGGTGGACGGAGGAATGCCGTGACGCTATTCGTGCGCGAAGACGCGCGTTTCGAGCCTTTAATCGCAACAGCACCACTGTCAACTTAATAGAGTTTAGGCGTACCCGGGCCCGCGCCCGGCGCACCATGAAGGAGGCCAAGCGTGTTTCATGGCGTGAGTATGTTAGCTCACTCAATCGATCTTCGCCAACTTCATTGGTTTGGTCTCGCATCAAGAGTATTTCTGGTCGATTCAGTGCAGGCCCGCTTCCCACGTTGACGGTTGGTAGCCGTGAGGTGACGCACACTATTGATGTGGCCAACGAGATTGGACGTGCTCTGGCAGACGTCAGCCGCGCCGGCAACGGTGACCCACAATTTATGCGCCATAAAGCTCGCTGTGAATCGACGTCGATGGACTTTTCCACTCCAGAGCACATGTCGTACAACAGTTGTTTTACCCAGGCTGAGATGGAATCAGCAATTAACTCGTTGCGTAGTGTTGCCGAAGGACCCGATGAAGTGCACAATGAGATGCTGAGACACCTGCCTCCCTCTGTGGTCGCGGAGCTTTCACGCACCTTTAACCACTTATGGACGAATGGCGAGTACCCTCCATCGTGGAGGCAATCTACAGTGGTCCCACTCTTGAAATCTGGGAAATGCGGCCGGGACCCCTTAGATTATCGCCCAATCTCTCTGACGTCTGCATTAGGTAAACTAATGGAGAAACTCGTAAATGGACGCCTATCATGGTTTTTGGAAAAACATGACATCTTCGCGAACACGCAGTGCGGTTTTCGCAAAAACCGGAGTACCATTGACCATATTTTAACACTGGACACCGAAGTACGCCTCGCTTTTAAGAGGAAGCGACATCTAGGCGCGGTGTTCTTTGACATCGAGAAGGCCTACGACACTACGTGGCGAAGGAGAATCCTACTGAAGATCCACAAGCATGGGATCCGTGGGCAACTTGGCACCTTCTTACAAAACTTTTTAGCAAATCGCTGTTTTCGTGTACGAGTCGGACACTGCCTCTCGGATTGGTTTATCCAAGAGGACGGAGTTCCACAGGGAAGTGTCTTGAGTGTGACCCTTTTCGGGGTGATGATTAACGATATTGGGGACTCGCTTCCTGAGACCGTTGGGCGATCCTTATATGTCGATGATTTTGCCATATGGTCATGTGCCTCACGTACACCGCCGATGGAGCGACAGCTACAGCTAGCCGTCAGGGGTTTGGAGAAGTGGGCAAATACGAACGGATTCCGCTTTTCTACAGCGAAGACCGTTGCCGTACACTTCTGTCGCCGCCGCCTATGTCCCAATATGAAAATCCTACTGTACAGGCAGGCGATACCGGTGCAACCGGTAGTCAGATTTCTGGGGGTGGAATTTGATACGCGCTTAACATACCGACAACATCTTAAAACGCTACGAGATAAGTGTGCAAATACTTTGAATATCTTAAAATGTGTGGCTCGTGCGACCTATGGAGCAGATCGGGCATCGCTGCTCCTGCTATACCGATCGCTCGTACGATCAAAGCTTGACTACGCGTGTTTTATTTATGACGGAGCTTGTTTGACGAGCAAACGCACCCTGGATGTAATCCACCACTCTGCCCTTCGTATCATCACGGGGGCATTTCGTACTTCTCCAACGGCGAGTCTCCTTGCGGAAGTTCACGAGTTTCCACTCTCTCTGCGGCGTGAACAGCTCGGCATGCGATATGCCTGCAGGCTACGTCAATACCCGGACCACCCAGCTTACCTCCATGTATTTTCCCACCGCATGCTAACGCTGTTCTCAAACGATATAAGAGCCATCCCGTACGGAGTGAGAATGCGACGACTTTTTTCTGAGAGCCGTCTCCGGTTACAGGGAGTTCGACGGACTGAATGCATTTCAACGCCTCCCTGGGAACTGATCGTACCGGAGGTGGACACATCCCTCGCCTGCACAAAGAAAGGCAATATTACACCGCATGAATTCAGAGCACTTGCCATGGAGCACATTGAATGCTACACTGGATTTGTTGCAACATACACCGATGGATCCAGAACGGAGACCGGCGTCGGCAGTGCTTTTATTACAGGTACTGTGGTTAGAAGCTTTTCACTTCCTGCACATGCTTCTGTGTATTCATCCGAGCTTATTGCCATTTTGAAAGCTCTCTGTTTCATTGAAGTATCCGACGATCTACTCCACATTATTTTGACGGATTCTTTAAGTAGCCTTGCAGCGATGAGGACTCACAATCCGTCAAATCCCATTTTGCGGGACGTTTTAACTCGTCTTACCAGTGTGTACCAGACAGGTAAAAGAGTTGTGCTGTGTTGGATCCCGAGTCACGTGGGCATCTCTGGAAACGAACTGGCCGATGCTGCTGCAAAACGTGCTTCGCTAGCTCCTTGCTCACGAACTCTACCACTCCCTGCCCGTGACCACTTCCGAACTATTTCTGACTCTGTGCTCACAAAGTGGCAAGGTTCTTGGAACGCAATACCTGATAATAAGTTGAAAGCGATCAAGCATCGCCTCGGGAAATGGAGTTCGTCCTCACGTAGGAATAGGCGAGATGAGGTAGCATTGTGTCGCTTGAGAATTGGGCATACATATGCCAGTCACTCGTATTTACTAACTGGTAATGATATACCACGCTGCCCCAAATGTCACGCCCGCTTATCTGTGCGTCATGTCCTGCTTTCCTGCCCTGGTTATGAGGATGAGCGTAGACGTCACTTTGGGCGTCTTCAGTCAATGTCACTCAGTGCGGTCTTAGGCGACGACTCCGATATTGTTCGATCGGGGCGACTTTTTAATTACCTCGCCGAAGTATCATTTTCAGTAATATATGCACCACGTTGAAAATGTTGAAGGTTGCCATGTTTTATTTTACCGTTCGTTACTTTGACTAATATTCTGCAAGATTAGCTAGCTAGGCATGGCTGATGTATCGGCGTGTAAATAAGTTCTGTTGTTATGGGCGCTTCATGACCGATGTAGTCGATGCGCCCTAAAGCCCTAATAACTAACTAACTAACTGGTGGAGATTAGTGATATATCCGCGGATGTCGACCACCTTATACGCCGCGTTCGTAACTGACATGCATGACCCTGCTTCGAATAGTACTGTGTTGAACCTTGGCGGATCATGCATATCATATGCATGTGTACCTGGCACCTGCTACGTTCAAGATTCGCTTTTAGCTAAATGTGCTAGTAACTGAAATGGGTTATGTAATATCAATTAATTCCCTAAGAGATGGAAGGATTGCACTTAAGTATTTTCTTAGAAGGCGAACGGGGTTTTTCATTGAACGTACATATTTATTCCAAGGTTAGGCCAGCGTGCATTCATATGTGACCTCTGCGACCTCACATAACGTCCTTTGGCACTGTCGTGCTCTATGAACAAACTGTTTTCAATGATACCCATACCAAATACCATCTATAATGCACATACAACCTTCATTTTGAAGTCAGGTCACTGACCCATGTGTGACCTCTGTGACCTCTGATACGCCTAGATGTGTAATTATATTGGTATATAAGAAGAGTGCCTTAGAATGAGACCATACGGGTCATATTCTGCAATGCACACAAGGCCACTACTTCGAGGTCAGGTCGCTAATCCAGATGTGATCTCTCTGACCTATGACGTGCTTAGGAATATTATCAGCGTGTTCTATGAGCGAACAGCTTTGAAACAACATCCTTATCGGCTATGTTTATTGTCACAAACAATACCATTGTCTGGAGGTCAGGTCAGGCCCTGACATTTCACCTCAGGAACCCATGGGGTAAGCTTTAGAAAACAAAATTGACGCCAACATTTAGACAATTGGTGGGACAATGTTCGGTGGAGAAAGAAAGAAAATAAAAACGGGACTTTTTGAAATGATGGACTGTGGTGTGCTGCGGTGTGCTGCGGTGTGCTGTGGTGGGTTGTGGTGGGTTGTGGTGGGATGTGATTGACTGTGGTGGGCTGTGGTGGGATGTGATGGGCTGTGGTGAGTTGTGGTGGGTTGTGGTGGGATGTGATGGGCTGTGGTGGGCCGTGGTGGGTTGTGGTGGACTGTGTTGTGCTGTGGTGGACCGTGGTGGGCTGTGGTGGGCTGTGGTGGGTCGTGGTGAGTTGTGGTGGGTTGTGTTGTGCTGTGGTGGACCGTGGTGGGTTGTGGTGGACCGTGGTGGGTTGTGGTGGACCGTGGTGGGCTGTGGTGGGTTGTGTTGTGCTGTGCTGTGGTGGACCGTGGTGGGTTGTGGTGGACCGTGGTGGGTTGTGGTGGGTTGTGGTGGGTTGTGGTGGGATGTGGTGGGATGTGATGGGCTGTGGTGCGTTGTGGTTAGTTGTGGTGGGTTGTGGTGGGATGTGGTGGGATGTGATGGGCTGTGGTGGACTGTGGTGGGTTGTGGTTGGATGTGATTGGCTGTGGTGGGCCGCAGCGTGTCGAGCCTCGGACCCACCTGCAGCATGGCGGCGCTGTTGTACACCACCAAGAACATGGGCGTGATCGACGTGTGACCCGCTCGGAAGTAGCTGATGCTGTACGTGAACATCAGGTGGCCCGGTATGACCATGCCGAGTAGAACCCGCGCCGTTCGCGAGTGCCCGCCTGCCGGCATGAGGTATCACCGTCACGCTCTCACCCGTCGACAGGACCAGGGACACGTTGACCCTCTGCAAAACCGGCTTATGGTCTGGCACATTAGACGCACCTGCCGCTGAATACGGGGCACTAACAGCTGTAGCATGTAGCGAACAGTGCAACACATTGGGTGCTGTTTGAGGTGGGTGGAGCAGTAAATATCATGACTGGTGCGGATTAATGCCATTGTATGCCGTGACAACCAGTGCTTGATCATGCCAACGAGGAAAATAACGAGCCTTGTTGAGCATTATAAATCTGGGCCACAGCACAAGCATAATCGTCCCTGACACAGTTATAAATTATTCATAAATAGGGTGGAATATACCACTTATCGAATGCTTAATGGACATACTTCCCAAAAAGTATTCACCATTGTGCTTCTTGACATGTATTTATGAAGTCTTCATCCCTCATTTCTGGCAGTATCTCGCTACAAATTATCATAATTTTGCTCACCATTATGGATCGTGATACACGAACATCTTGTACAACAATGGAAAGTACATAAATTACCTATCTTGTGGTGTGTTTTACAATACTAGTTTATAGCACGCATATTTGCATAGTATAGGGAAGACGAAATTAAGTATGTGTCAAAAAGCAAAGAAAGAGAGTTCACTTGTTGGAGTACTACGGGCTCAAAATTGAGCTTCCCAAGAACATAAAAGATATTTTAAACTACACCATTGCTATAGCAATTTTCGACATCCTATTGTGCTCGCTTCGACATCTCACACCTAACGAAAAAGCATTATGTTAACACTGCTGACAAAGCAAAGCACAAAACTGGTTCGGCTCACAAAAAGGCGACAAATCTACGGATCATAATGACCCAAATAGGTCAAGGCATCGGACGACGGCTGAGTCATGGCTTTGTATCCGACGGCCGCCACTAGCAAGTGTGCGGAACGTCACTTGCTACGTAATAGATCCAACCTCATGCCTCAGCCTACCGGGAGAGCTGAGAAGCGGAGCCTGACTGCAGCACAGCACTGTGACGGCGCCGTGGCAGCACGACACGCTCCGTGACGATGGCAGCACGACACGCTCCGTGGTGGTGGCGATGGCAGCACGACACCCTCCGTGACGGCGCCGATGGCAGCTCGACACGCTCCGTGACGGTAGCGGTGGCAGCACGACACGCTCCGTAACGGTGGCAGCACGACACGCTCCGTGACGATGGCAGCACGACACGCTCCGTGGTGGTGGCGATGGCAGCACGACACCCTCCGTGACGGCGCCGATGGCAGCACGACACGCTCCGTGACGGTGGCGGTGGCAGCACGACACGCTCCGTGACGGTGCCGATGGCAGCACGACACGCTCCGTAACGGTGGCAGCACGACACGCTCCGTGATGGTGGCGATGGCAGCACGACACGCTCCGTGACGGTGCCGATGGCAGCACGACACGCTTCGTGACGGTGGCAGAACGACACGCTCCGTGACGGTGGCGATGGCAGCACGACACCATCCGTTACGGTTGCGGTGGCAGCACGACACCCTCCGTGACGGTGGCGATGGCAGCACGACACCATCCGTGACGGTGGCAGCACGACACGCTCCGTGACGGTGGCGGTGGCAGCTCGACACGCTTCGTGACGGTGGCGATGGCAGCTCGACACACTCCGTGACGGTGGTGGTGGCAGCTCGACACACTCCGTGACGGTGGTGGTGGCAGCTCGACACACTCCGTGACGGTGGCGGTGGCAGCACGACACGCTCCGTGACGGTGGCGATGGCAGCACGACACGCTCCGTGACGGTGCCGATGGCAGCACGACACGCTCCGTGACGGTGGCGATGGGGGGACGACACGCTCCGTGACGGTGGTGGTGGCAGCTCGACACGCTTCGTGACGGTGGCGATGGCAGCTCGACACACTCCGTGACGGTGGTGGTGGCAGCTCGACACACTCCGTGACGGTGGCGGTGGCAGCACGACACGCTCCGTGATGGTGCATCATGCAACCAACATCCACCTAGTGCGTCCAAATTCGAGGTTTTAAGCGTCGAGGTAAAAGTATAAATACAATTCAAATTGAGATAGCTTCGAAATCCTGAGGAATATAGACATCAAAACCATAATTTTTGTATATGTCAGGGCAATGTTATCAGCTGATGCAGCTCCATTTCCATCGCCTATCACAAATACTCTATAGACAACTTCTGCTTACATCCTGACGCCTAACTGACCATTGTGTGTGGTTTAGGGGGCCTAACTGACCAACTTTGGACACACTGCATCCGCACGTCCACAGCAGCAGTGTGACAGTGCAGCAGCACACGGCAACGGCCGCTGTAACGTCACCAACACGAGCCACACGGTCGTCGGCCAGCCGGACACCGCACGGGCTCGGTTGGTTCTTGGTTTTACGACACGTCGACTGTTGAGTCATATAGCGTCGCCAATCTCTCACGCCGATTGGTCGCGGGCGAAGAGTAGCGACAGGTGAGACTCGAACCCACAATCTTTCGATTATGAGACGAGCATCTTACCCCTAGACCACTCGTCCCCTACCGCACGGGCTCACGACGGTGACGTCATTGTCTGGGTCGTGCCAGCTGCCGGCCTGTCGACTGCGCCGCTCTAATGGGCGCCACAGGTGGCACGGAGACAGGGTGTGTCGGCGCCGCAGTGCTGCCGTTCGGCGCACACGGAGACAGGGTGTGTCGGCGCCGCAGTGCTGCCGTTCGGCGCACACGGAGACAGGGTGTGTCGGCGCCGCAATGCTGCCGTTCGGCGCACACGGAGACGGGGTGTCGGCGCCGCAGTGCTGCCGATCGGCGCACACGGAGACGGGGTGTGGCGCGCAGTGCTGCCGTTCGGCGCACACGGAGACGGGGTGTGTCGGCGCCGCAGTGCTGCCGTTCGGCGCACACGGAGACGGGGTGTCGGCGCCGCAGTGCTGCCGTTCGGCGCACACGGAGACGGGTGTGTCGGCGCCGCAGTGCTGCCGTTCGGCGCACACGGAGACGAGGTGTGTCGGCGCCGCAGTGCTGCCGTTCGGCGCCACACGGAGACGGGGTGTGTCGGCGCCGCAGTGCTGCCGTTCGGCGCACACGGAGACGGGGTGTGTCGGCGCCGCAGTGCCGCAGTGCTGCCGTTCGGCGCACACGGAGACGGGGTGTGTCGGCGCCGCAGTGCTGCCGTTCGGCGCACACGGAGACGGGGTGTGTCGGCGCCGCAGTGCTGCCGTTCGTTGGCGCACACGGAGACAGGGTGTGTCGGCGCCGCAGTGCTGCCGTTCGGCGCACACGGAGACAGGGTGTGTCGGCGCCGCAGTGCTGCCGTTCGGCGCACACGGAGACGGGGTGTGTCGGCGCCGCAGTGCTGCCGTTCGGCGCACACGGAGACGGGGTGTGTCGGCGCCGCAGTGCTGCCGTTCGGCGCACACGGAGACGGGGTGTGTCGGCGCCGCAGTGCTGCCGTTCGGCGCACACGGAGACAGGGTGTCGGCGCCGCAGTGCTGCCGTTCGGCGCACACGGAGACAGGGTGTGTCGGCGCCGCAGTGCTGCCGTTCGGCGCACACGGAGACAGGGTGTCGGCGCCGCACCGTTCGGCGCACACGGAACAGGGTGTGTCGGCGCCGCAGTGCTGCCGTTCGGCGCACACGGAGACGGGGTGTGTCGGCGCCGCAGTGCTGCCGTTCGGCGCACACGGAGACAGGGTGTTCGGCGCCGCAGTGCTGCCGTTCGGCGCACACGGAGACAGGGTGTGTCGGCGCCGCAGTGCTGCTCGGCGCGCAGGGAGAGGGGGTGTGTCGGCGCCGCAGTGCTGCCGTTCGGCGCACACGGAGACGGGGTGTGTCGGCGCCGCAGTGCTGCCGTTCGGCGCACACGGAGACGGGGTGTGTCGGCGCCGCAGTGCTGCCGTTCGGCGCACACGGAGACAGGGGTGTGTCGGCGCCGCAGTGCTGCCGTTCGGCGCACACGGAGACGGGGTGTGTCGGCGCCGCAGTGCTGCCGTTCGGCGCACACGGAGACAGGGTGTCGGCGCCGCAGTGCTGCCGTTCGGCGCACACGGAGACAGGGTGTGTCGGCGCCGCAGTGCTGCCGTTCGGCGCACACGGAGACAGGGTGTGTCGGCGCCGCAGTGCTGCCGTTCGGCGCACACGGAGACAGGGTGTGTCGGCGCCGCAGTGCTGCCGTTCGGCGCACACGGAGACGGGGTGTGTCGGCGCCGCAGTGCTGCCGTTCGGCGCACACGGAGACGGGGTGTGTCGGCGCCGCAGTGCTGCCGTTCGGCGCACACGGAGACAGGGTGTGTCGGCGCCGCAGTGCTGCCGTTCGGCGCACACGGAGACAGGGTGTGTCGGCGCCGCAGTGCTGCCGTTCGGCGCCACACGGAGACGGGGTGTGTCGGCGCCGCAGTGCTGCCGTTCGGCGCACACGGAGACGGGGTGTGTCGGCGCCGCAGTGCTGCCGTTCGGCGCACACGGAGACGGGGTGTGTCGGCGCCGCAGTGCTGCCGTTCGGCGCACACGGAGACGGGGTGTGTCGGCGCCGCAGTGCTGCCGTTCGGCGCACACGGAGACAGGGTGTGTCGGCGCCGCAGTGCTGCCGTTCGGCGCACACGGCGCACACGGTGACAGGGTGTGTCGGCGCCGCAGTGCTGCCGTTCGGCGCACACGGAGACAGGGTGTGTCGGCGCCGCAGTGCTGCCGTTCGGCGCACACGGAGACGGGGTGTGTCGGCGCTGCAGTGCTGCCGTTCGGCGCACACGGAGACGGGGTGTGTCGGCGCCGCAGTGCTGCCGTTCGGCGCACACGGAGACAGGGTGTGTCGGCGCCGCAGTGCTGCCGTTCGGCGCACACGGAGACGGGGTGTGTCGGCGCTGCAGTGCTGCCGTTCGGCGCACACGGAGACAGGGTGTGTCGGCGCCGCAGTGCTGCCGTTTGGCGCACACGGAGACAGGGTGTGTCGGCGCCGCAGTGCTGCCGTTCGGCGCACACGGAGACAGGGTGTGTCGGCGCCGCAGTGCTGCCGTTCGGCGCACACGGAGACGGGGTGTGTCGGCGCCGCAGTGCTGCCGTTCGGCGCACACGGAGACGGGGTGTGTCGGCGCCGCAGTGCTGCCATTCGGCGCACACGGAGACAGGGTGTGTCGGCGCCGCAGTGCTGCCGTTCGGCGCACACGGAGACAGGGTGTGTCGGCGCCGCAGTGCTGCCGTTCGGCGCACACGGAGACAGCAGACTGAGGCCAGCCGTCGTGTGCCAAGGCTAGAATCGGCCAGTGTCTGGAGGACAGCATTGGCATTTCAGCATCAAATGCACAAGGAAAGGACACAAGGCTACTCATTAGCTGGAAGGTCTAGGGACGCGATCGATATTTTCCGAGTACGCTAACTATTTTCGACCAGCTGGGGGCGTACATTTTGCATCATGCACAAAGACTTTTACTGTTCCAACCGAAAAAGACTTGAGCGAGTGCACAAGACATTTTCAAAAAAGGAAATAAAACCACTAAACGTTCCCACAAACTGACGAAAATTCATGTTCGATCAGTTAGGGACTCCACTCGGGTGGGGGAAGGTCTCAGGTAAGATATCCCAGAGCAAAGGGGCCAGATCCGTGCCACGAGACGACCTGATCGGTGTCGCACAGGTGGGTGAAGGTCACCTGTAATAGAGGTCCCAACGCAGAGGTGCCCGACCCATGCAACGAGACGATCTCATCGGTGTCGCATAGGGTTCTTATCTGTGTGCGATAGAAGGGTCTTGTGAGTGTGACAGAGATCTCACCCATATGCCAGGTTCCTCACCGACGCCACAGAGCTTCCCTCTTCTGTGCAACAGAGGGACCGCATGCGTGGGGAAAGGAGCTTCACCCGTACGACAGAAGTTTCTAACCTGCGCGACAGACGCGCCTCTCACGTGTGGCAGAGGAACCCACCTATCAAGCGGCGTGGTCTCACCTGTGTGGAAGGTGTCTCGTCCGTGCGACAGAAGGATGCACCTGCCAGTCGGTGGGGCATCACCCATGTGACAGAGGCGCCTCGCCACTGTGGCAGAGGGGCCCACTTGCCAGGCAGCGGGATCTCACCCGTGCGACAGAAGGATGCACCTGCCAGGCGGTGGGGCATCACCCATGTGACAGAGGCGCCTCGCCACTGTGGCGGAGGGGCCCACTTGCCAGGCAGCGGGATCTCACCCGTGCGACAGAAGGATGCACCTGTCAGGCGGTGGGGCATCACCCATGTGACAGAGGCGCCTCGCCACTGTGGCAGAGGGGCCCACTTGCCAGGCAGCGGGATCTCACCCGTGCGACAAAAGGCGTCGTAAGGCGTCATGCACACGTCGAGATGGTGGTCGTGTCCTGGCGGATGGGGGCCGGGCCGGCCCAGCCGGTGCAGCTCGGTGGAGATGCGGCTCGCCTGCACGGCCACCAGATTGCCGCCCACGCCGTTGATCACCGGCTGGAAGACGGCCACGCCCACGTACGCCGACACGGCGAAGTCCAGGATGAGACCGCCGACGCTGCGGCACGTCACAGGTCATCCAGACTGCAACCGGACGGCAGTGGGTGGGGTGGGGCGGGGAGGGGCGCTGTCAGTGCTTGCCGGACCACACCATCGTAAACGCCCGCCTGTAATCTGACATGGCACAGCGCCGACATCAAGCTCAGACGGGGACCTCGAGACTCATCCCAAGGTGTGGTTGTGTGGGGGGGCCGAGGCTCATGACGGTATTACATGGATGAAACGTGGGCGTGCCGTGGCGTGTCATGCGATACGAACGTGTGTGAATACGAAAATTATTACCATAAGCATCAGAAATACACTTGGGCAGGGACGACCCTTTTGGAGCCCGCTTGGATGGTGTACCGAATGTGTCCAAATTGCTCCGAGTTGAAATGGCAAGCAGAACTGCCAGGGACGTAATCAGAGGCAAAATAACTCAACCTACGGCCTCGCGTCAGTGTTCGATATCTGGATAGTTATTGTGCTTGCAGACCATCTGACCTGATCTGATCTGGTCTCGTCTGACTGATCTGACACAGTCTGACCTGACCTGACCGACTGACCTGCTGATGAGCATGGCCGATATGACTGGTGTCCAACCCTCGAACAGCACTATCCGCGTGTACGGGTTACGGTGGGATATCCAGGCAAACAGCGGGATCAGCAGCATGTACACGAGGATGATGCACGGCGCAAGCCACGGATCCCGCCCTGAAACCATAGACAGACATTAGACTGAGCTACAGCTGTGGGGCCACACACAGATGTCAGACTGAACTACAGCTCTGGGCCACACACATATGTCAGACTGAACTACAGCTCTGGGGCCACGCACAGATGTCAGACTGAACTACAGCTCTGGGGCCACACACAGATGTCAGACTGAACTACAGCTCTGGGGCCACACACAGATGTCAGACTGAACTACAACTCTGGGGCCACACACAGAGGTCAGACTGAACTACAGCTCTGGGGCCACATGCAGACGTCAATCACGTAGCTCAGCATGTGCACAACAGGCAGACACATCCTTCCACCAATGACAATGGCATTTATACCATCTTTTCATGATGCTACATTATCAGTTCCATAACACACATGTATAATTAAGGTACATGAAATTCTGACATTGTCCATTTTCTGATTTTGCTTCAAATTTTTTTCACCATTCCACAAGATGTGCCTACAGTAATTATCCACTCCACCATCCTAGCTCAAAATGAGCTCGGGTGCTGGAGCTAGGTACAATGCCGAGCACACACAACACAAAACTGTCGCACCCACCGATGGCCCCGTACAGCAGCGACGCTATCCAGGAGAGCAGGGCCAGCGTCACCAGGTCACCCATGCTGGCCGCGATGGGCGTGGCCACGTTGTCTGGGTTGACATTGAACCGCTGGGACAGCACGACCACGGCCATCATCACCACGCCTGTCGGAGACAACGGTCAGAGGTGTCACACACATCGAGCGTGACGAACGACCAGGATGACATCAGCGACAGGGCTCACACTGTTGGACACACACCGAGCACCAGACTGACTAACAAGGCTGTCACCACACTGCTGGACACACACCGAGCACCAGACTGACTAACAAGGCTGTCACCACACTGCTGGACACACACCGAGCACCAGACTGACTAACAAGGCTGTCACCACACTGCTGGACACACACCGAGCACCAGACTCACTAACAAGGCTGTCACCACACTGCTGGACACACACCGAGCACCAGACTGACTAACAAGACTGTCACCACACTGCTGGACACACACCGAGCACCAGACTGACTAACAAGGCTGTCACCACACTGCTGGACACACACCGAGCACCAGATTGGCTAACAAGACTGTCACCACACTGCTGGACACACACCGAGCACCAAACTGGCTAACAAGACTGTCACCACACTGCTGGACACACACCGAGCACCAGACTGACTAACAAGGCTGTCACCACACTGCTGGACACACACCGAGCACCAGACTGACTAACAAGACTGTCACCACACTGCTGGACACACACCGAGCACCAGACTGACTAACAAGGCTATCACTACACTGATGGACACACACTGAGCACCAGACTGACTAACAAGACTGTCACCACACTGCTGGACACACACCGAGCACCAAACTGACTAACAAGGCTGTCACCACACTGCTGGACACACACTGAGCACCAGACTGACTAACAAGACTGTCACCACACTGCTGGACACGCACCGACCACCAGACTGACTAACAAGGCTGTCACCACACTGCTGGACACACACCGAGCACCAGACTGACTAACAAGACTGTCACCACACTGCTGGACACACACCGAGCACCAGACTGACTAACAAGACTGTCACCACACTGCTGGACACACACCGAGCACCAGACTGACTAACAAGGCTATCACCACACTGCTGGACACACACCGAGCACCAGACTGACTAACAAGACTGTCACCACACTGCTGGACACACACCGAGCACCAGACTGACTAACAAGGCTGTCACCACACTGCTGGACACACACTGAGCACCAGACTGACTAACAAGACTGTCACCACACTGCTGGACACACACCGAGCACCAGACTGACTAACAAGACTGTCACCACACTGCTGGACACACACCGAGCACCAGACTGACTAACAAGACTGTCACCACACTGCTGGACACACACCGAGCACCAGACTGACTAACAAGACTGTCACCACACTGCTGGACACACACCGAGCACCAGACTGACTAACAAGGCTATCACCACACTGCTGGACACGCACCGACCACCAGACTGACTAACAAGACTGTCACCACACTGCTGGACACACACCGAGCACCAGACTGACTAACAAGGCTGTCACCACACTGCTGGACACACACCGAGCACCAGACTGACTAACAAGACTGTCACCACACTGCTGGACACACACCGAGCACCAGACTGACTAACAAGACTGTCACCACACTGCTGGACACACACTGAGCACCAGGCTGACTAACAAGACTGTCACCACACTGCTGGAGACTACCGAGCACCAGACTGTCTAACAAGACTGTCACCACACTGCTGGACACACACCGAGCACCAGACTGGCTAACAAGACTGTCATCACACTGCTGGACACTACCGAGCACCAGACTGACTAACAAGGCTGTCATCACATTGCTGGCACACACCCAGCACCAGACTGACTAACAAGGCTATCACCACACTGCTGGACACACACCGAGCACCAGACTGACTAACAAGGCTATCACCACACTGCTGGACACACACCGAGCACCAGACTGACTAACAAGGCTGTCACCACACTGCTGGACACACACTGAGCACCAGGCTGACTAACAAGACTGTCACCACACTGCTGGAGACTACCGAGCACCAGACTGTCTAACAAGACTGTCACCACACTGCTGGACACTACCGAGCACCAGACTGACTAACAAGGCTATCACTACACTGCTGGACACACACCGAGCACCAGACTGACTAACAAGGCTGTCACCACACTGCTGGACACACACCGAGCACCAGACTGACTAACAAGACTGTCACCACACTGCTGGACACACACCGAGCACCAGACTGACTAACAAGGCTATCACCACACTGCTGGACACGCACCGACCACCAGACTGACTAACAAGGCTATCACTACACTGCTGGACACACACCGAGCGCCAGATTGGCTAACAAGACTGTCACCACACTGCTGGACACACACCGAGCACCAGACTGGCTAACAAGACTGTCACCACACTGCTGGACACACACCGAGCACCAGACTGGCTAACAAGGCTGTCATCACATTGCTGGACACATGGGTGTAACCACGGTTTTGAAATGGGGGGGGGACAAACCAGGGACGTGGTATGTTTGGGCAAGATAGAGGGTTAGACCCCACCCCCAAAAACAAAAAACATAATCCTTGGATTTCAGCCACTTCATTTTCAAGGTCTGGCTATCAGATTTACCATTGCTAAAAATGATATTTTGGGGGACAAAAAGTTCCTAAAAAATTAGCAAGGTTTCACTCATCACTGCCTATGAACACCTAGCTACATGTCGTATGTGCTGGGCCAGATTTCAAAATAACCATAGAGCAATGCTGTAATCACGTTAAATGTTGCCCTCTTGTAGCAGGAGAAGATAAAATATTGGAGGACGGTTTTGTTGTGGTAAATATGGAGATACACCAGTGGCGTACAGAAGATGTGGGGGGGGGGGCATAGGGACAGTTGCTCCCCCTAGTTTGGGGGCCCCAAGAATCGCGCTGGAGTTCGGAAAAATTGAGCCAGACTCCCTAAAAATTCCGCTGGGCCCCAAAATCGCACCGTAGCCCATACAAATCACATTGGGGGCCAAAAAGTCGCCCAGGGGTCCATAACAAGAGGCTGAGGGCCACACAAATTGCGCCGGGGCTCATAAAATCACATTGAGGACTCCAAAAAGTCGCACCGGGACCCCAAAAATCACGCAGTGGCTTCAAAACGTCGGGCCGGAATCACGTTGGGGCCAAATAAGTATTGCCTGGACCCCTGAGAATGACGCTGAGGCCCAAAAGACGGGCCAGGTCCCCGAAAATCGCGCTGGGGCACCAAAAAGTCGGACAGGGCCCCCTGAAAACCAAGCGGGAGGCCCTCACAAGTTCGCACCTGAAATCGCGCTGAAAATCACGCTGGTGACACAAAAAAGTCGCGCTGGTGTCCTTGAAAATCACAATAGCCCCAAAAAGACGGACTGGACTCCTGAAAATCACGTTGGGGGACCAAAATATCAGGCTGGCCCCCCTGAAAAACGCACTGTGACCCCCAAAACGTCGCACAGGTGTTCCTGAAAATCACACTCGACACCGACGAATCGACACTAAGAAATCACAAAGGGACTCCATCGAATCGACCCGAGCACCGGAATATTCAGAACAAGTGCTGCAAGAAAGTTCTCCGAATGGTCTTTCTACTCTGAAGTGCCTTCAGAGTGCCATCGGTGCCATCGGCTTGAGAAAAAAACCGTTCAGCAATCGCAGTGGCTTACCGAAGATGAAAATGCCGCCTCCCTCCTGAACGGGTGGGCTTCCAGTGCAACGCTCCTGAAAAGTGCAACGCTTCCAGCAAGCTCGCGCCGAGCCCGCGAAATATCGCGCCTGGGACCCAACATTCCCATCGGTAGTCCCCCAAAAAATATGGTCGGGGCATCAAAAGTTCCCCTCGGGATCCCGAAAATTGGCGTCGATGGCCCAAGTAAGCACGGCTTGGCCCCGAAAATCGCATCGAAACCCGACAAAAGTCAAGACGAAGGATTCCGAAAAATAAATGTCTGAGCCAGGAAAATCGCTCCGAAGCCTGAAACCTCACTGATGCCTTCAAAAATCGGGCACGGCCCGAAAAAACGTATCCTAGCTCGAAAAATGGGGCCGGCACAAAAATATGGCGTTGAGAACCCAAAGATCAGGCCGGGACTCGGATAAAAAAAAATCAGAAGCCACCAAAAACGCGCGAGCCCAAAACAACTGGCGTCGGATCCACAGCGAAACACGCATCTGAGCCCGAAAAGTCGCACAGAGACCCCGATGAATTATACCGGAGCCTCCAAAATCGTACTTGGGTCCCACAAATGTGCCCTAAATAAGCACAGCAAGACCCTAAGAACGCAACGGGAGGCTGAAAATGCTGCATGGGCTCTACAAGACGCACCCAGTCTCGCAAAAAGTAGCAGGGCCTTAAAACCTCCGTTGCAGCTGTAAATACACACCGGGAGCTCTAAAAAAAAAACGCAACAGAGGCCTTCAAAGCACACAAGAGCCATGAGACCGAATGGAGACCTAAAAACCGGCTGGGTCGCTAAAAAAGCGACATGGTCCTGACAAATTAACAAAAAGACCGGGCACTAAATAAACACATCGGGGCCTTCGAAAACGCGCCGGTTCCTCAAAAATACCGTCCGTGCACAACAAAAAAAAGCAACGAAACTGTTAAAAGTCAGGTCTCAAAAATGTACTCGGCCCCTAGCCAAAATTGGTTGGAGCCCTAAAATATATTCGTAGACGAAGAAAAATGCAAGGGATCCTAAAAATAACACCTAGCTAGAGCCTCGGTTCAGTAGCCAACCTGGGAGCGTATTTAACCAAAGAGAGGAGGTGAATCAAGACTCAGCGTGAATCCGGGTTTATTAACCATCAGAAACCACCAAATATGGCACAATACTATCATGTGGCAGCAATTAGCAAAACGTAAGAGGCCTAACAGAAACCGGAAAATCACACGAAGTGTGGCGAATACGCCGAATGCGCATTCGCGCATCGTTCGTAAGCGTGCACGAACGTTGGCGTTTTGGCGATCGGGCGTTATTAACTGGAATATGTGAATTTGAAAATTTAAGTTTTTTTTTATTGTACAGGTGTTTTAATTGCACATTAAATAATTTCAGCGGTGTGAGGTAACTTATCAAAGGATAACAGAGGAAAAAACATTCGAACTGGATGGGGAGTTGGGTTGAAATCCAATCATGCGTAGTTTTGGGAGGAAACGACGAAACGCGGGGCGACCCAAGAAATGAGTTCGACCTTTGACTTCGAAAATTAATGTTATTTCTGAACAGTTTATTAGAGTACCTCACGGCACGTCGAATGACACCCACTTGATGAAAACTGAAGACATATCGACGAGGCGCGAGGACTTCGAGCAACTCAAGCTAACCTTCGATCTTGTGGTCTGACATTGACATATCCCGGTTTGAAATGTTGCTCGAGGTTCACTACGGGCTATTGCTTGATACCAGATGTGGGTAGGTTGGGGCGAAGAAAAATATGCGAGGCGATCAAAAAAATCGGTTTGACCTTTGACCTTTGAACTTAGTTCGATTTCGTAACATTATAATACGGCACAAGCGACGTCGAATGACACCAACTTGGTGCAAATTGAACACACAGCGACTAATCGCGAGGACTTCAAAAAAATCAAACTAGCCTTTGACATTGACGTTTGACCTTGACATATCCCGGTTTCAAAATGTTACTCGAGGGTTCACCATGGGCTATCGCTTGATAGTGGATCTGGGTAGACTTGGGCGAAAAAAATGCGAGGCGACCGAAGAAATCAGCTTGAATTTTGACCCGTTGAGATTATTCCGAATTATCAACTTCTGATACCGCGCAACAAGCGACGTCGAACGACATCCATTTTCTGCAAATTGAAGCCATAGCGACGAAAAGTGAGGTCATCGAAGAACTCAATCAAACCCTTGACCTTGCCATGTTCTGGTTTGAAATGTTACTCGAGTGTTCACCACTGGCTATCGCTTGATACCATAATTGGATAGGTTTGAGCGAAAACGGACAAATTTGAGGCGACCGAAGGATCAGCTTGGCCTTTGCCTTAAAAAAATAATTCGATCGCTTAGCTTTCTGATACGGCACAAGCCACGTCGAATGACGCCCATTTCATGGAAATTGAAGCGATAGCAACCGAACCTCGCGTCCAGTCGATATCAACCGCGGTCTTTGACTTGACCTCGACATGTACCGGTTTGAAATGTTACACGGTGGTTCACCATAGGCTATCGCTTGATACCAGATTTGGGTGAAAACGAAAACAATGGGAGGCAACCAAAGAAACCGGTTTGCGTTGGACCTTGACCGTTAAAGTGGTCATGCGAGACCTATGTGATTGTTTCCAGCATGTTCAGCACAAGCAGAAACATTTGTGGTTATTGATTCGAACGATCATAAACCCGTCGCTGAATGCCAATGCCAATACAAATACGCCTCTGGCGAACTCGTCGCTGAATACGAATACGAGTCCGACGCTAACTTAACGTATGTGATTAAAGCTGCCCATAACTCCCCTCCATGGTCTTAGAGATCCCAAGAACACCCAGAGTCACTTTTGTTCAAGATATATCGATATATGCACAGGGGAATGCAACCTAAGACGTATAAAGCCTTGCGATAATGCAAAGTTGTTGCCTCGCAAAGCGCATTTTTCACCCAAGCGAAAACACAAGATGGTCATGGTACATGTTATTCAAGAATGGCCTGGACGCAGAAATTTCTAACGTTTGCTGATTTACTTCTAGGAGATTTTGTGACGACGGATAGCCTGTGAAGCCCGTCGATTGGCTAAATCGGCTTCTAGTATTGTTGGTGATTCTTTTGCTTATTTTCCTATATTTTCACTTTATAAATGATCAAGTATAATTTTGCGGCGATCATGGTCAGGTAGCTGAGCCTTGTGGACACGAAATAAATTGAGGGGCGAAAATCGACACTTTTCAGAAATTGGGGGGGGAGTAAATGTCCCCCACACCACAAGTGGCTACACCCACGGCTGGATAGACACCGAGCACCAGACTGACTAACAAGGCTGTCACCACACCGCTGGACAAACACCAAGCACCAGACTGATCAACAAGGACATCACTACACTGCTGAAACCTACCAAGTACCAGACTAGCTAGCGATGCCGTCACCACACTGCTGGCACAGAGCAGTAGCGTGTGGTGAATGTTGAACTCTCCGTCCGGGATCCAGCCCATCACTACCGCCGCCGTCGACGCCAGGAATCCCACCACTATCGCCTGGCACTGCGGCATACGGCAGAGTAGCGTGTCAGTCTCGCTACCTTCTGGCCTTAGACCAATCTGCCGACTAAGCAGTGGCTGTGGCTCCAGGTGTCACAAATGACATCACCGGTCCAAGGACATCACGTCGGCACAACTGTAGCATAAGATAATTGCCCTCTCGTGGCAACCTGGAAGGCAGGTTAAAATAATTTCCCACGCATCCAGCTTACGAGTCCGTCTTTTCCACTAGGAAACGATAAATATTCCAGCAGAGACGAAGCACCAGTTCAACCCCTTTTTGTCTCCGCGTGTGGGAAATGCTACAAGAGAGCAGCATTCGCCTGCGCAGCATCATGAGGGTGGAGTTTATACCCATTGTGCCTTGGCAGTTGACTCCACCTACGGTAGACACTGATTTGGCGGAAACCCGCAAAGCAGAGGTGCTACCAGAACTGTTTCGCATGAAAGCCCTGGAGCATCTGGAAACTTATCGTGGACGTGTTTTTACTTACACCGACGGTTCAAGGACAGAAAGCGGTGTGGGTTGTGCTTTCGTGAGTGGCTCCAGCACAAGGACGTTCACACTGCCTACGCACGCATCCGTGTACACCGCGGAATTGATAGCAATTCAAAAAGCGCTATGCTTCATTGAAGTGGGACAAGAAAGTACCCTGTGGAAGAAAGTGTTCTGGGAATCATCGGTGAGAAAATCCCGGTGGGAAGAAATAGTGCTTGCTAGGCTGAGGATAGGGCACATATACTCCACCCATCGTTACTTGCTAATGGACGAGTCGAGGCCGATTTGTGACCATTGTGATGCACCTCTGACAGTGCGCCACGCTCTGCTGTCATGTCCTCGATTTCGAGTGCATTGAAGTACGAGTGGACTCGCTTACGCTTACTGACATTTTAGGTGACGATTCGCGTTTTATCCAGACGGGCAAAATATTTGAATATATCTCGAACATCAAGCTCAAAGTCATCTGTCCGTCACTGTAGCATCTTTTGTTTTTTTCGTGCACGTGTGCTAAAGGATGTGACTTGAGTGCGTGCACCTGTGTACATTTAGTACTTCAGGCGAAGGCCTGATTGTATTTAGCCGGTAGCACACTATTAGTTATGGGCGCTAAATGACCGAACCGAGTCGATGCGCCCTAAAACTCAAATAACCAACCAACCAACCAACCAACAAACCAACCTGGAAGGCATAACTTCTGATCAGTGCCGGTAATGCCGCTACAGAGCAACTCACGTCAGAGCTAGCTCGCTCGCATGGCACACACCCACCTGAATGAGACCCATGTTGCAGAGTAGCAAGCTCCACATGGCCGCACGGTCGTCCATGCGGCCCAGATTGGCACACGTGCTGAGCCGCGAGGCCAACGTCATCTCCAGGTTACCCTTGAGACCGAGCAGCGCCGGTACCAGGATAAACACCTCCGTCACCTCGGTGAACACGCGCCAGTGCTGACGACATATGTGTCAGATAGATAAACGGAACCTTCGACTCGGTTAGCACGCGCAAGTACTGCCGATATACGAGTCAGAGAATATAACTACACCTTCACCTCGGTGAACACGAGCCAAGGCTGACGATATACGAGTCAGAGAAGAAACATACACATTCACCTTGGCGAACACGCACCAGTGCTGACGATGTACAAGTCAGAGAAGATAACTGCACCTTCACCTCGGTGAACAAGCGCCAGTACTGACGATACCCGACGAGTCAAAGAAGATAACTACACCTTCATCTCGGTGAACACGCGCGAGTACTGACGGTACCCGACGAGTCAGAGAAGATAACTACACCTTCACCTCGGTGAACACGCGCCTATACTGACGACACACGAGTCAGAGGGTATACACAACTGTCACCACGATGAAGACCAAGGCTTATGAGTAAAACAGATCGCAATCATCCGACAGCTACAGTAGCCCACATTCGTTCCAACGTCGTCAAGGCCTATCGCTCAGCTCACTAGCATGTAACATGACCAGCTTCAACTCAGCTGAATAGCTGTATCGCGTGCAGTTCAACTGCGACCAGGTTTGTATTCATGCGTTAGTATGCTAGATTTGGAGGACAAAAAGTTTGGCCCATCACATTCGGAGAGAGTAATATTCTTCCACTTTATGATACAAGAAACTCCTTTTTTGTACATCACAGTGTGCTTCGGGTGTTATCATCAAATAGCAAAAAGCTTGCAGTCATTGTTGAACATCACTATGGAGTCTTTCGTCACGAAAAGGAGAAGACAATTTTCTCAAGAAAATAACGATCTGGATGACAAAAACAAACGGCAAGGCTGTTCTTCTCACCCCGACTGCCACTTGGCTGACTGGCCTGTAGCGTGTGCAGCACGGCAGCTGTTCAGTTGACAAACCTGTTCCATGTGCAGCAGGCAGCTGTTCAGTTAACTAGTCTGCACACTGTACAGCAGCCAGCCCAACTGTGACTCAGTTGACTAACTTGTAGCGTGTGCAGTCCGGCTGCCGCTCAGCTGGCTAACCTGCACAGTGTCGAGCACGATGCCAGCGCCGACCATGCCGAAGCCGGCCACCATGTAGGGGAAGAACACCTGCACGGCGATGGAGAACCAGCTCTCCACTCGTACCGGCGCCTTTCGCAGTTCGATCAAGCCGTCCTCCGAGTCGGCCAGCTGCTCCAGCTCCATGTCGGCGGTCAGCGGCACCTGCTCGCCGGCCAGAACGACCACCTCTGCGTTGGCCGGCATGGCAGCCACTACCCGGCGCCGCGAGCTACCCTCACCGACCAGCGACATCGTCCCGGCAAACCTGCAACGTGGCGGCCGTCAACAAGATGCCGCACGTGCAACGTAGGTAGTGGGTAGTGCAAGGTAGGTAGTGGGTGTGGGACGAAGCCAACACATTAGGGCTTTTTATTCGACATATGCTAAAAATCGGCACGGTCAGGTTTCACTAGCTAAATGCTGTACATACATGCATACTTTCAGTTGGACAAAGTGGTTCAGAGTAATCGGCTGATAGTGCGTTGCGCGCCTGAGCACGTCCGTGCCGTATAGAACAAGGTCGCAGCTGATCACAGCCGAATGGCCTGTGACCTGACTCGGTCTGGACGGCGGAGACCTCCAGTCAGGTCGGTGGGAGCGACGGGACCGGACGGGGTGTATGCGGCCTGCTGGCCGCCACCGGTGCCTGCCTCACCGATTGAAGTGCAACCGTGAAATACACATAAATAAGATTGATAGTTTTTGACCGCAACATGCTTTGCTGCAAGTTATTTTTCCTGGATAGTTTGTGTGCGACTATTTTGGCTAAATTGGTACCACATATCACGCAATGGATACTACACAACATGCATGTGCGGCTGTGTGTTTTTGGTGGTGAAAAAGACCCATACAAGCTGGAAGAGTCCGGCTAATGTGTAGGACTGTCACAGGCTTGCCCATGGAACATCTGATTGGCAGGCGCATGCAGCTGTCAATGTGCGTGGGTTTCCAAAATTGTAGGAGGAAAACAAATTGAAATTTATAAGAGACAAAGTTAATCAAACTGACGACATTTCCATGAAGGGAAATGGAAAGCACGAAATATTAAGATTGGGACAAACCCACATTTCAGACGAACCTGGGGGCATGTACCTCAGCTCCTCCCCCTGCAACAATGCACCCATGCTTCACTGGTTGGTGCACACAAAACTTGTACGGGGTGGTCACTGTAGGAGTGTGATACCGATTGTGTTCTAATGTAGCAACAGACAACACAATTTAGATGGCTACCAGCACTGCCACAGAAATGAAGATGCATTCTTATCCCAAAAATATCTACTTACAACCATTAATACAAATGCAGATAGCCAACACAAACAGAGCATCAAACTATAAGCAGGAACGAGTTGCATTTAAAGCTGAGTCCTTAAAGTGAACTCAATGGGGTTTAAGCCAAACTTTGTTGGTCAAGGGGAGGCGGAAAACGTGCCTTAGCACCTCTAGGCTCCACTGACCCAGGCAAAGCTACAATCGCATTCCTTGTGCTAAATGTAGAGACTAGGTTCCATACAAAACATATTGAAAAAGCTTAACAGTATTGTAGCCTGCAGGCAGTGCTGTCAGTTAATGGTTGCATGCCATTCAAATCAGCCAAAGGAAAATTGGCACTGAACCAACATCTACACGTCATCCAAATAATTTGCATCGTACCAAAAAGGGTCCTCAAGTTCATTTTTCAAGTGTCTAATTTCATTTTTGGTTTGGTGGCAGCTTTAAATAAACACTATATTATTCACCAAAGATGAAAATTAGATGTCATATGAGATATGTACATATACATACATGAGATGTCATGGACTATTTACATATCATTATATAAGTCCAAGTGTTTGTAGTGCCTGGCAACACTGCACAAACATGACAGAGATAGGAAGCAATATTAATTGAAGCTTAAATATTGTGCGCTTCTACAATGCACTTGCTATGGACCGGTGAAGGATGCACATAGAACCAAATTATTTCACTTCGGACAAATACATTTTTGCTATTGTGTGCTGTCCGCAGTAAAAATTCCAAATTTGAACATATTGCCTCAATGGTTGTATGGCAGTAGGTCTACTATTTCAAACCTGGCATAAGAATTCCCTGCCTGGCCTTGTCCCTGCCATATGTTTTGGTTATCATTTGATACTTTACTGCATGAAGTTAAATGTTATAAGATTTGCACATGCAAAATATTCATACAACCGCCAGTCTTGCATTTTAGTTTGGAAGTTTTAGCTTGTCTAACAAGATAGCTATATTAGAGTACACAAATAATATGACAAATATGACCTATATAACACTCCTTAAAGATAATGAAAGATTCAGGTGGTGGATAATCATGGAAAACGGTCTGAAGTTCCAATTATCCCCGACTGGCAATGAAAAGAAAAACGGAGAAGAAGGACAGAAAAAAACATTATCAGCATTTACCCGAAAACCTACCAATATTGCATCACACAAAATCTATAGATTTTGGACCTGGTAGAACCTTTTGATGTTGGACCATGAGGTGAAGTTACAGTTCAAATTGGCTTTCTCCACATCCTTATCAAATAATCATGATGAAGAGTTCCCTGCTACATGATTACCAAGTATTCCACCGTGAGAGCAACATGACAAACAGAAGATGCATCTGTTGTCTCCAGTAGCATCAGGGGCTCATCCTTGCAAGCTGACTCCAAGCTATAAAGCTTGAATATATATATATATATATAATATATATATATATATATATATATATATATATATATATATATATATATATATATACACATACATACATACATATATACATACATACATACATGCATACATACATACATACATACATACATACATACATACATACATACATACACAAAAGCATTACTCTAATTTTTGGTTAAAATATATCTTCTGATGCATACTCATGTGATTTGAATGCACTTGATGCCCATTTATTCTGGAAGTGACAACTTTTTAGGCATAAGCAATTCAAGTTGAAGTACTTGCATGTGTCTCTCCCACATTCCACCCAGCAACAAGCTTATGCTTAGCTGGATGGAGTTGTGGGAGGAGCCTAAGTAAAAACAAAACAAAAAATTAGGAGTGCTCACTACCATCTCGTCACAAACCAGCTACTAACATTATAGTTTAGACCTTAACTTCCTTTTGAGATGGATCTAGGGCCAGTCATATGCCTCCTAGGGTATGACTACCTACAGCATTCTTTATTGCAAGTTTTATTGCTCTAACACTGGGTGCTTTGTATGCTGGTTTATTTGTTTTCCATCTCTTAGCTGGGAGTGCCGCGACTTCATTGTTTATTTTATGGTGTTAACGTAAGGTGCTTGCAGTCGTTGGGTAAGGGGGGGGACAATCCTGGTCACCTGGTATTGGGTGGCGGACCGTACAAAAAGAAAAGAAAAAAGTATGCATGTCACCACAAAAAGAACAGAACATTAATTCACATCATGTGGTAATACTATGGCTCTTGTGCACTGTAAGGTATGGTACCTATACCAGTGTTATTTTTGCTGCAGCACAGGTATTCAAGGACCTGAAGTTGGAGATTGAGAAGGCGGTGCTGCATTCTGTTGAGGAGGATGTTCAGTTCGTGGTCAAGACTGATGCCTCGGACATGGCTGTCGCTACGACCCTGAATCAGGGAGGGCGACCTGTGGCTTTCTTCTCAAGAACACTGAATGTAAACGAGCAGAAGCACTCAGCAGTCGAAGAGGAGGCATGCGCCATTGTGGAAGCTATTCGAAAGTGGTGTCATTAACTGACAGGACGTCACTTCACGTTGGTCACTGATCAGAAATCAGCGTCGTTCATGTTTAACTCGAAGCAGACGCCAGAAATGGAGAACGACAAGATAATGCGCTGGAGCGCAAAACTCGTCTGCTAGAACTTCGATATCTGTTACCGCCCGGGAAAGGAGGACCTATCAGCTGATTCGTTCTGCCGAGCCTACGCCCAGCAACTGGCTCCGATACGCTCGTTGAGTTACACAATTATTTCTGCCATCCCAGGGTGACGCGGATGGCACACTTCGCCCGGTCGCGTAACCTCCCTTTCTCAGTGGAGAACTTGAAGCCCGGGTAACTTCATCTTGTCAGGCATTTGCCGAGTGCGAGCCGAGGCGTCACCGTCCCCTGCAGGCACTTCTGATAAATGCTGCCTAACCATTCGAACGCTTCAGCATATATTTCAAGGGACGCTCCCATCGTGTACCAGCAACCGGTACTTGCTGCTGGTGGTCGTGGACGAATTTTCGAGCTTCCCGTTTGCGTTTCCATGCAAAGACATTGATCATACTTAATAAGAGCCACAAATGACCATCGAGATTAAGTCCGTAAAGGGAAGATACCATAACCCAGGCAAAGACACTCTTCACCCCAACCAACACCACATCCCTATTTCCAAAGAATACATCCACCGACATCCCAACCCTCATTATTGTTAGCTATTCAGTTCTATTCACTCGATATCATATAACACATGTTACTTGAGTGCCTTACCAATAATTTTCAGACTCCATCCATACCTGCTTAAAGGGGTCTGTACAGTGCACAACTACTTTGCATAAACATCACCCCATCCACCACTACCTATAACTCAAAAACAAGATTTTGCAAACTAAAAAAGTTGTCCACCCTATTTTTACATACATTCAATGATGGACTCCCCACGACACCAGCAGGCAGACTATTCCACTGATCAACAATCCCTTGACTGAAGACCTGTTGTCGCTTAACTGTCCTACACCTTGATTTGTCTAACCTGAATTGATACCCCTATGTGATAGTCTAAATAGAAGGGCATCATTCAGATTGACCTAACCTAGCACTTTAATAATTTACACATTTCAATCCATATCACCCCTTAATCTCCTATACTTGAGTGAGTACATATCTAATGCCATAAGTCTTTCCCCATATTCTAAGTTACCTAGTCCACTGATGAGTCTAGTGGCTTTGCGCTGCACTCTTTCCAGCATATCTATATTTTTTTATCAGTTCCATGCCTGTACAGAATATTCCAAGTGAGGTCGCACATAGGCCAAGTACAGTATTTTCATCATTTCCTTGCTGTTATACAGAGCAAGGAACATTCATACGATCACACTCCTATGAATGATTCCCAACATTCTGATTTCCCTGTTCCTAGCTCAGATACATTGTTTTTCTGCTTTAAGATCATTTGAAACCAGCAAACCTAAATATCTTTCCTTTTCAATAACACCAAATTTCCTACCCCCCATTGTATATCTGAAAGTCTCACCTCCAGACCCCAGGAGCATAACCTTACAATTTGCATAGCTGAAAGACATCTGCCATTGATCAGCCCACCGTTTTAGGTCCACCAGTCTAGTTGAATATTACTAGATTGCTCACTACTGTTAGCCACTCCTACCAATTTGATGTCATCAGCGAATTTGAACACCCTATTATCAGTCCTACCTCAATGTTATTCACAGAGATGATAAAGAGAAGTGGCCTTAGAGCAGAGCCCAGTGGCACTCCACTCAGAACATCCTTCCATTCAGATTTGCGACCATTTAACATCCCTTTGTTTCCGTCCCCTTAACCATGCTTCAATACAACTTTATCATCATTCAGCTAGAACTTTACCATCAATCCCATCCTGCTCTTGTTGCTGAATCAGACGCCCATGTGAAACTTTATCAAAGGTTTTGCTAAAGTCCAAGTACACTGCATTCATCCTGCTTTAAATGTCTACTTATTCAGCTACATACTCCATAAACTCCAATAGGTTGGTTAAACATGATCTTCGAGATCGAAATCCATGTTGGATATCCCTTAGAAGGTTGTGCCTATCTAGATGAGTCTGAATATTTTGTTGAGTCATAGAGTACATCCTGTTCACAGTAAGTAGTGACTTTGCATAGTAAATATCATCCTTATATGTGATTGCCACAAGACATGGCAGACAAAAAAAACCTGCTAGATCAACTTCAATAAGCTAAGTCCATAAATCTTCTCCAATATTTTTAGTAGGGGCTGTTTTTGCATAAATACCAAAACTTGTAAGAGAAAACAAGTAGGCTGTGAAAACGATAATGTTGCAGAGCTGTGCTGAGCATTGTCGAATTAAAGACGATTATAAAAAGTAACCCAATGCCATATTAAGTAAAATAGGATCATAAATTAGTCTAATATATTTCAGGCATGGCATTTCTTCGGAGACAAAATAAACACAGAGACATTTTATGCACAGGATTTTATGCACATGCTATATATATCAGGCCACCTATCAATATTGACAAATTCGTCATCTAAGTTCAAGTATTGACCATATTTGAATTCCAACATAACAATGGGCACTGTAACAAGTACATGTGATGCAACAATAGCAGAGTAAAAATGTTCATCACTTCCCTAAACACCCTCTCTATACATCTACCCTATACATCTCTATACACACATATATCCATGATACATCAATGCTCTCAGTGTTTGCGTTTGTGGATGGACGAGTGTGTAAGTGAGTGAGTGAATACGTGAGTGAGTGAATACGTGAGTGAGTGAGTGCATGAGTGAGTGGCGAGTTATTGAGTGGGTGCATACA
This sequence comes from Ashinkailepas kermadecensis, assembly GCA_034440615.1. Taxonomy (NCBI): domain Eukaryota; kingdom Metazoa; phylum Arthropoda; class Thecostraca; family Neolepadidae; genus Ashinkailepas; species Ashinkailepas kermadecensis. Next base: position 26,641 of record JAOTOM010002585.1, on the reverse strand, counting down.
TGGGTGAGTGAGTAAATTCCTGGGTGAATGATGGGGTGAGTGATTGTGCCAGTGGGTGATTACGGAGTGCATAAGTTGGCAAGTGCAGGTGATGTCTGTAGTGTCATGCTGTATAGGGAACTGGTTTTATGTGGGTCCATGAAACTACCATTGTGTTTAGGGGAGACTTTTGGTTCCTGATTTTAATTGACTCTGCAATTTTTAGTTCTGCCAGGTATTTGCAAATCCACAAGATTGTGATGCTGAGCGTGTTTGGAGTGATGGTGTTTTTGGGGTGATTTGTGGTGAAATGCTCTCCAAAAGGTACGTTTTTTGGTTTGCTCTTTGTGCATCTCTGATGTGTTCCATGTATCCGTCCCTAACCATGCATGTTGTTTCCACAATGTAAGTTATGGGTGTTGTCCCCGAGGTGCAAAGCTCACACTTAATTTTGTACACCACATTCTTGGTGTGACATCTATCTTTGAGACTGGCCAGACAGCACTGGCATGCTCTAGTGCCTGCATGGCATGGTGGAGGGTCGAGGGAAGATTTTGTTGATGTTTCTGAAAGTGTCTTGCTGCTTTTCTTTTTGCTTTTGAAAACAATTCAAATATGGTTGATACGATGACGATTTCACCAATATTGGTAGATGGCCTGATATATATATATAGCATGTACATAAAATCCTGTGCAAAATGTCGGTGCATATATTATGTCTCTGAAGAAGGGCCATGCAAAAAATATATTACACAGATTTATGATCCTATTTTACTTAATATGTGCATTTTGTTGCTTTTATAATCGTATTTAGGCTGTGAAGACACTGGACATTCAATCACTGGGATCATATTTCCTCCACTAGCAAATGCATACTGCAAATACATCCAGTGTCCTGAAATCTGACATTTGTATGGAGACCAACACTTGGTGACAATTGTTTTGATATCACTTTTTAACATCATTAAGTAACACTTTTGCTATTTTTAGTCCAGGTTAAGTGTGAGCTTTGGGTTATTGAAAGCAATCATGTTCTTTGGCAGCAGCACTGCACACTGGTAAAGGCAGCAGGTACAGCACTTACATCATCCATTGTTAATTGTATGACCATCATCAAACAATTAACAAAGGTTATGGAAAGTCACTCATTAATAAGCATTATCCATACATGTTTGCACATTTTTACATTTGTTGGCTTTTTTTGACATCACCCCTGTCCCCCTCCACTCTACACAAACTCAACTCCAGGACACTGCTTTAATCAGTCCCACGAAAGACTGGATGCACACTTAGTGAATTGCACATTATACAATTGTTGCTTGCATGTTAATGTAAAGGCTGTCTGTAACTACCATATGTACAGGCAGTACCTACCAGGTGCAGGAACTGTATGATTCGGACACATCTGTTTCCCAACACTGCACCATCAAGAAAGTTGTTGATTGGTTGGTTGTGCATAATGTCATTTATAATTTGTTCATATGTATTTTTAGCATAGGTGGATACAAGGGGCCCTAGAGACATGTGCTACACCCCTATGGAAGGTGGTGCCCTTCCAGGAAGGCTTGGGTGCACCACCCTCAAATTTGTCAGCCTGAGGCCTCCTCTAAGATGAAAAGGCACCCCTTGGAAGAAAATTTGTCTCTCTTGAAAGTGTCAAGTGCACCCCACCCTATTAAGTTTCCACCAAATAATCTCAACTTTTAAAATCAGACCCCAATGGAGTGTTTCCCCAATCTATTTAGGCCTGCCCATTGCCTTCATACATTCTGTCCCCCATGCTCCAAATAAATTTCAGAAATCAACACCCATGCCCCTATGACAACTCCTGGATCCACCCAATTGCTTGGCAATGATATTGAATGTCACAAATTTGGGGATGAGGGGGGGGCTGCATTCCCACAGATTGTGAAAATTAAGATTATGTCCACCATCCATTTATCTCCCCTCTTGGCTCTGGAGATGAGGATGGACTGGATATTGATTGCACTATTAGGCTGTAATCAAGTTACTTTCCCCCTTACTTTCATAGATAAATATCAGTATGTGAAGTAACTTATATGGTAGTGTATAATCATTTAAAGTGATCCAGTACAACATGTTTTTCTTCAGAATACCATATTTATGAAGGTGTCTAAGATAATGTGACCACTTATTTTCTGTGAAAAATGGATTTTTTTTGTTGATTTTTTTGGGAAATTTTTGAAAAATTTCCCAACTTAAAAAACCTAAACTAACCTAACCTAACCTAACCAAACCTAACCCACTTGTTTGCTTTATGGAGACAAATGCATGTAAAAACTTTTCTTGTTATCACCTTAAAGTACAATAATACTGAAAAGTTTCCCAAAAAAATCACTGTTTTAATTGATATTTTTCTTCAAAAGCAGGTTATGTTAGGTTATGTTAGGTTAGGCTGGTTAGGTCTCTTTTAATTTTAAGAATTTTCAGAAAATAAACTGTGATATTTTTAGAATTTTTTTCTTCCAAAGGTAGGTTAGGCTATGTTGCATTTTTTTAAAAACATTTCTTGTATGCTATGTTACCTAACTCAAAGCCCCTTTTCAGCATTATTTTGCTCACAACCTGAAAAGTAAGCATTTGCACAGAAAATAAGTGGTCCCATCATCTTAGTCCCCTTCATAAACATCGTATTCCAAAGAAAAATTAAAAAAATTAAAAAAACACCTTTTAAGACAAGTTTATCAGAGGTGTGTCATTGTCATACCTATGTGTCATTGGGTAATCTTTACCTTTCGGCCAACACATACTGCCAAGGTTAGTGATTTGTAAAGAGGTGTACAGTGACGTCACAGGAGTCAGGGAAGTGACGTCACAGGAGTCGGGTGTCGGTAAAGATTACCACCTAACCTAGACTAAGATAATGTAGCATAATATACAAAATGCATCATAGCATAATATAACCTAACCTAACCTAACCGGAAAAACAGAATCCTCCGAAGCCAATTTTTCGGCCATGACGTCATGAAATATATGCAACATTGTATAGGCAACTCTTTACAAATCACTAACCTTGGCAGTATGTGTCGGTCGAAAGGTAAAGATTACCGTGTCATTGTCATTGTCATTGTCATTGTCATTGTCAGTGTCATTGTCATTACACACCACCTAATGTAAATGATTGCACTCAATACAAATAACTGTACAGGCCATCTTGACTGGCACATCTGGTTTTTGTCAGCATATTTCTTTCCCTAATTATTTTGAAATAACATCACTTCCTTTTGAGGATATTCTGAAGTGAAATAACCAAACATGGAACACAACAAACATGTCAACAGCCTCACCATCACACAAATTGATGCCATTTGTAGGGTTATGCAATGAAGGGAGGTGATATTTTTGGAATGAACAAACTGGAAGACAATGAAAATTATCAAATCTTGACGAGGTAGTTTTTCTAATCAAAGCGGCGAATCACCGGCACCAAATCAGAGCTGTCATTTCACAGGTCTTATCATGTACATTCTCGTCAGATAGATAACTGTACTTAAGATCCTCAACTGCCCAAATACCTATCTGAACTCTCGAAAATAATATAACAAAATAACCAGCACTTGTGAGATTAGCGCACTGCAACGAATCAGCAGGGGAAAATTGTACAACAGGCGAAGCAGCTACATGCAAGGTCAATGTAATCGCAGCAAGAGCGCAATAAAAGTCCTAAATCTTTGTGTCCATATGTTTCCTCGACCATATATAGGTATAAAGGACATCCTTCGTTACGTGAGTTTTTTTTCCCAACAGTTACACCAAGAAGGGTACTGAGGGCATGCCCCCCCCCGGGAAAGTGGCGACCATCTGACGGGGAAAAGGCACTGCTCCTCGGAAGCTCGATTGCATCCTCTCCCTCCATGGATTTTTCAGCCAAAAGTACCCTTCTCGAAAGAATAGGCGTTCCCCTAATAGGAAAAAAAACATCCGTATATAAAAAACTCTTATGTGGAAAAGACACACCTATATGCGTATATGTTGCTGTATGTTCGTGTGCACTCTCCCCGTCTACTGGCGGATCTAGGGGAGGCGGGGGCGGCGCGGTGGCCATGAAACACATAACAACAGAGCACGTACGGTCGGACTTTCAACAGGCTGGGGGCTTCTCAATCACGCAGAGGACTCTTATGCGGCTTCGGCCTCCTCTGTCGGCCTAGGGGCCCTTCATGCCACTCCGGACCCTCTAAGCGAGGTACAGCTGTCGTAGCCGTGGTACCGGTACCTGAGGTGGGGACGGTGGTGAAGCAGCTGCCGACGGCCCGGGAACTGAGCTGCCTGGCGCAGCAGGCCACCACCATAACGCCGTCACACACCGCAGCTGCTGCCAGATTCCCGGCATGTCAGGGTCGACTTGGCGGCCGCACCGCCGCCGCCACCCGTGTCCGCTCTGGAGACCTTCCAAATGCTACCGGTGGGGGGAGGGGTTTGCGTCCCGCCCACTCACGGCGTTAGTTATTACCCGAGCCGTCGCAGCCGTCACAGCTGGGCTTGTGCCGGTGGGGATTCCAACGACCGTCATACCAAAGACCACCCCTCTCACTCTGAGATACCACTGAAGACCACCTTCTCTCTCTCTCTCTCTCTTCTCTCTCTCTCTCTCTCTCTCTCTCTCTCTCTATCCTGTGTGTGCGTCCGCTCTCTGTGTGTCCTCTCTCTCTCTCTCTCTGTGTGCCGCTGTAAATGTACGTCACACCTTCCTCACACTGTCTACTGAGGTGGTCGGAGCAGTCATCACGGTTTATTGAAAATGGACTAGTCAAGTCAGGGCTCCAGTATGACGGTGACGTACGGCGGACACCGACCGGCCAACTCGCAGTCGTCGCCGAAACGACACAAACCATGACGACTTCAGATAACTCGCTCGCGTAACCAAGTTTGGCACCGAACGTCCAACACAGGCGATTTGTACACAATATTAAGCGAGATTGACAGTGAAGCGCCGGATGGCACCTCGTGAGCAGCAACGTAATCGACAGCGACCAATCACAGACGTTGTTATGATTAAACGGAAAAGCGAGAAGGTGAAATGAACGTCGGTCACTTCAGCACCTACGCACGCAATTGCACTTGTAACAACGATGGTCAGCGTCCACGGGCGCGGTGGCGCGACCCATCCAAGGCGCCCGAACGCCGCTCTGGCGGGCAGCACCCGTGTCAGCGCCACGCCGCTCTTGCGCATGCGACTGGGGAGAGGCCGAGCTGCACCAGCGGTGCCTGATAACGGCCCACTCCGATCTCCAGCGCAGACCGGGACCGTAACAACACCCGGCCCAGTGTCGCGCCGCGGCATGTGTTCTAACGCACAGCCGGCGTCATCTCTAAAAGCAGACAGCCAGGCAGCGGCGACCCACTGCCGCTTCACTCCGGCCAGTCTGCCAACGAAGCGGCGGCTGCCAGGCCGGCACCCGGCTATCATCACCGCGGTGTCTCACCTCATCTGACGTCACAGCCCTGCCCACCGACACATTGGTGCATGGAGAGGCGGTGTGGCCCACGGCTGGTGGTCGATACACGGGGCCAACGACGGCTCGGCTCGGCTCGGCTCGGCTCGGCCGCCGCCCGCACACGACCGGCCCCAGTCGGAGACGACACGTCCGACCGGCCCCAGTCGCAGACGACACGTCCGACCGGCTCGCGTGACGCCGCCGCGTGGCCGCCTCTCACAGCGTCCAGTGACGTCATACGTCGGTCACGTCTGCTTGCAGTTGGACCACGACTTGACGTTGAGACAGGCTCGCGGCTTCCGTCTAGCCTTCGTTGATGAGCCGTTCTGCGATGCCAGCTCTGTGTCGGCGGCGCGGGCCGCCTCCCGCTCTATGGACATGCGACTGGTGTCACATACTTCCACAGTGTATGAGTCATTCATTATCAGTCGAAAATATACACATGATAATATAATACAAAGTTGTATGCATTATATATATGAAACATGATATAATATAATGTATTTATATAAAAACCGCATCCATGGGGTCCCCAATTAAATTTGAAAGCTACGGGTATCGTAAATAAACAATAAAACCACGCACCACCTTCCGACTTCTAAACACTGATATAACATCCCGCAATTCGCTTCCTTCACGTCTCCACTCGGTAGTAATCAAGCTCAGACAACTTCCTTCTTGACATCTTCCCGCACACAGGTACAGCGTGACCTGTCTCACGAAATGTGGAAAATTTCAACGGGAAAGATGGAATAAAAGCCGACACCATCTCACAGAGACCGCATAACGCCACAAGTATGCATTGTTTTTATTAGTGGATCGTGGCATTTAATTGCCGTTGGTAGCAGATGTGCATCGTCCAACGCCTTCTGTTACTCGTCTGCGAATTGTCAGCGAGACCCACCAACAGTACCTCAGCCAGTGAACGGCATGACACCAAGCCAGACTAGACGGAGGTCATGTCTATAATCTGTATCACTGCCCTTGGCCTGAACGCTGTCCTTGGCAAAAGAAAACGTGCAAATCCCAATCTACATATACAGCGGCCAAAAGCAGACCGCCCGCCCGTTTGACATTTGGGGGCCGTTTTATGACCATATTTAGAAAGCAAGTGTCCATTTCGGTTCGGTCGCAGCGTGGACCGGACAGACAAGAATAATTTGAAAGCTGAACCAATAGTCGTATGGTGTACATTGCATCAAATAAACTTTTGAAATATATTCTTCAAGTCTTCCGCATATCTTCGTGTACATGGAACCAGGGGCATACAACGCATTGCAAGGTACAATTGATTATTGTGGACAAAGCAGATCTCTCATCAAGCCAGGGGGTCCAGGTCCTAATTTTCGGGACATATTGCCAAATCGAATAGGGAAAATTAGCATTAGCACCGTTCCAAACCAGGCGGCTCGGACCCCCGACCCACCCAGGATCTCCAGCTACGATTGCGGACATGGACACGGTATCGGGTCTTTTTTTACATACAATGCCGATAGATATAATTATAAACTTGAAAACAATGCGTACGCGCATCCCCTCGTTCCTGTGGCGAAACTCATGCATAGAACCCAGCACGCAAGGTGCATGCGACTCAAATATTCATGTTGATGGGACTTTTTGCAGCGCAAGAAGCAACAAATGCTCCTCATTGCGCGCTGTATCCACCGTTGAGCTGCCGCTCGGTACTCTACACCCACGGTCTTGTTTGTGTATTGGGGTTTAGGGGCGCATCGACTGCAGTGGTCATGCAGCGCCCATGTACCCACGGTCGAGGTGCCACGGGTGCTATTCCCACCGTTGAGTTGCAGCCCGGTACTGCTCCCACCGTCGAGCTGTCGCCCGGTGATGTACCCACGGTCGAGGCGCCGCGCGGTGCTATTCCCACCGTTGGGCTGCCGCCTGATGCTGTACCCACCGTTGAGCTGCCGCTCGGTGATGTACTCTTCGCTGCTGGCGTCGTCGTCGCCGTCGCCGTAGTGCAGATTGCGGATGTAGGGCAGCACGGTGAGCGAGTGTCTGTGGCTGCGCTCTCGCGGCGGCACGGGCACACACTCGGGAGTCGGCGGCTGCTTCTTACGAAACCACCTGACGGCCACACACGGTCACCAGTGGTGTACCGGACTGTCTACCTGACCTGACAGTCACCAGTGGTGTGCCAGACTGACCACCTGACGGTCACACACGGTCACCAGTGGTGTGCCGGACTGACCACCTGACGGCCACACACGGTCACCAGTGGTGTACCGGACTGACTACCTGACCTGACAGTCACCAGTGGTGTGCCAGACTGACCACCTGACGGTCACACACGGTCACCAGTGGTGTACCGGACTGACCAGCCGACTACACAAACGACCACCAGTGGTGTACGGGGCTGACCAGCTGTCGGCCACACACATAGTCACCAATGGCGTACCGGGCTACGTGCATTTGTGATTGATAAGCCACATAGAAATAGTGTCAACATGTACAGAGCACACGAAGAAAATCCTGTGGTAGGCATCAGAGTTATTTAACCTCTGAAGTCCCGCTGGATGGGATCTGGTTCACTGGTTACCAATGATTAAGCTCCACTCTCTCGTCCAGATACCAAAAAGGACACATCCAACTAGCTGACATGCATATTCGGGCGCAGCCCAGATAAAAAATGACATAAAACGTATTGAAACCGTACAAACGTGTTGAGATCTAACCAGACTTGGTGAAGATGAATTCTTTTGGAGTCGATTCAGTGATGATCCATGCAAAGTTCGTGGTTCAACTCCATGATTGAACTTAGTATACATACTATATGAGTACATTCACAAACGATTCATGTTCAACCTCATGATTTGATTCGACTCATGAATCGATTCAAATGAGTCGATTCATTGTTGATGCACAAGTATTGCTAATATCATCTTTTATTGATGTATTACAGGTAATATTTGATGCAATGACATCACTTACAGATAATATCTCATTATATAAGTATATAATTGTGTCTAGTTGTGCCAATATGGTCAATGTCTTCATTTTGATGGTCAGGTATCCATTCTTCAGCAAATCCTGGCTCTGCCCTTGATAAATGCAAATAGACATATGGGTGTTATTTGCAATAACCAAAGGTAGGGCCAGGATTGGCTGAAGGAAGGTGGAGGTAGGGGGGGATGCGGCGGCAATATATTATTTTGGTCCGTCCTCACAACAGAAAAAAAAACTCCTTGGATTGCTGCCGCAATTTATTTGGGGCCTCAAAATGCTAACTTATAAATTACTTGAGCAGACCAATCGCTTCCCAGCTGATGGCCCCCTTAACCCGCGCCGTCTCGGGGGGGGGGCGTTATCGACCCCCCTAAGGTTTTCCACGGATAGTGAAAGAACGGCGCGGTAGCGCGCCGAAATTTGGCATACTTTCTCCCACATGAATTTGGCATGTTGTGCCAAAATTTTGAAGTCAGGTCATCTAAGGTCAAGTGAGGCCACTTTCAAAAAAGTTCAACCAGTCGTCACGCTTTAACGGATAAAGATATTTTAATGAACTTTCAGCGTTTGCTTATCTTTAGGGACACAACAAAACGCACCAGAGGATTTTTTTCCACGCTTTTGATTACCTATTAGTTCTGCATATTTGCCCATTAGAGTTAAAATCGAAGATTTTGGCTAAAGTAAGCATTTTGTATTGGAGCAAGTTGACTTCGAACAACGTTTTTCGGTCCGCTCTACCCATTATAAAAGCAAAATTGAAGAAAACTTGAAAACTCAAAATTTTGACATTTCAACAAAAGTTTGATTTTTGGGTGGCCAAAAATTGTCGAGGGGACGAGTGGTCTAGGGGTAAGATGCTCGTCTCACAATCGAAAGGTTGTGGGTTCGAGTCTCACCTGTCGCTACTCTTCGCCCGCGACCAATCGGCGTGAGAGATTGGCGACGCTACATGACTCAATGGTCGACGTGTCGTAAAAACCAATAACCAACCAACCAGGGTTCTATTGCTAAGCAGAGCTTGTTGCGTGAACCCTGGCCCCACCACACGATCCATGAATTCCAGATCAACGGCAGAATTTTGACCGAAAGTTTAACGTGCCGTCAATACACCGACACGGCCTTCCGGTAGCTCGCCCCCGGCCTTATCGGGCCAGCTGCCAACTGAGCCTCCCAGCCAGGGGCCAAATGCGAGCGCGTGAAACGACTCGAACCCTGTGTTGCCAGAACAGGGGAGACCAACGCAGGCCAGCGCTCTAACGAACTGAGCCACCGGGGAGGCGTAATTTCACAATTTCACAACATTCGCAGATTTTTATTTTCGCGTGGCAAATGATACCTGTCAAGAACTTCTTTTGAAATCCTGCAGACAGAGTTCTGACTTTCTGACTTTAACGTGCCACAATGCACCGGCACGGCCGCCCGGTAGCTCGTCCCCGGCCTTATTGGGCCAGCTGCCAACTGACCCTCCCAGCCGGGGGCTAAATTCCCCCGGCTGGGAGACCAACGCAGGCCAGCGCTCTAACCAACCGCGCTACCGGGGCGGCATAATCTAAGTTGTACTATATTATCAAATACAAGGTACCTTCTAGATAGGAGGTACCCACCACATATGGCAAAAATAATACCAACAAAAAGATCCACTGTAGTTGGGTGGTGCACGAATGTAGATAGACATCTACGGCCGTCTGCACATATATGCACTACATTGTACTATACAGATACAGAGCAATGCCTATGTGATGGCTTTGGCATCAGTGTGCAGAGACCATGTTCAAGACAATGCCACACACATAATACACCAAAATGAAATAACAAGATATTTAAGAGATTTTGTGATATTTGTCAGCATCGATTACAAAATGCATACCTAACAGCCCCTACATGCCTACATCACTCTAACTATGGTGGAACTTTGCGTACATTTGATGCCACCAATGTAACATCAATAATTTGTCCCCCCCCCAAAAAAAAAACAAAAGAAACATTAGGCCGATGGCATTCCATGGAAAGAACAACCTCAAAACTGAGTTTCGCAACACCAATAATTGTGATGGCAGCACCAATAATTTTGAGAAGCCTCCACCTGTGACCCTAAGGATAAAATATTGGGACCACACAACCTACCAGCAGATTCGCGGCGTGTTCGCGGCGAACGTTGGTTAAGGTCGGTTCTCAGCATCTGCCTGGAAAGCAATCGACACTAAAATGCATGCCCTGGGAAGCAATAAAGACTATAAAAAGTATGTCCTCCCAAGCGACCACAGCTTGCTTATTGCCCCTTTCAGACCAATGTCATCGCTTCATTCTACATAGGTCAAGGCATATCGTTGACGCCACGCCAAGATGCTCCTCTGATTGGTCGTCAGGAACATGTAATAATGTAAGAATATGTAAGGAACAATAGGAAACTAGTTTGAAATGAAAAAAAATAAAATAAATGAATATTGCAACTTAGTGAGTAATTTTTTTTTTATCATTTAATAATTAGCCATAAAACCTGACCTGACCAACCACCGGCGGCGGCCAAGGAAGTCTGGCTTGTATACTCGTGCATTTGTGCCCTCTCCCCTTTTCTCACACATTGTGCATAAAATAATACTTTGGAACGGACAAGGAGGTTATCGGTGAAGGTCTGTAATCCCTACAATTATCGCGGCTTTTTATTGATTATTTCGGCTTAAGAGCGCATGAACTGCTAGTGGTTATCTGGCGCCAATGTTAGGGAGCCCATATAGCCCCTCCTCCATGTTGTCCAAAAGCTCCCGTGAAAATCAGCCATCTAATAAGAACCGCCTACGGCGGCGGAGGCCGGAGCGTACCAGTGACGTTATTGGTTATTGGTTTTTACGACACATCGACCGTTGAGTCATGTAGCGTCGCCAAACTCTCACGCCGATTGGCCGCAGGCGAAGAGTAGCGACAGGTGAGACTCGAACCCACAATCTTTCGATTGTGAGACGAGCAACTTACCACTAGACTACTCGTCCCCGTACCAGTGACGTCACTCAGACCTAAAAACGCCGGATGGCTATGCATGTTTCAATGGCATCAAGCATATTTATGACTGTTCATATGTAAGGCGAAAAGTTGCGAATGGTTTGGTTATTGGTTTTACGACACGTCGACCGTTGAGTCATATAGCGTCGCCAATCTCTCACGCCGATTGGTCGCGGGCGAAGAGTAGGGACAGGTGAGACTCGAACCCACAACCTTTCGATTGTGAGACGAGCATCTTACCCCTATACCACTCGCCCGAAAAGTTGCGAATGATTTGATTGCGTCAAGACTCTGCTCATGCATCAGGGAAGGGGTTTTCTTGCTGGTTGCTAATGATCTTGTTTTCAATGAAGTGCAGAGACGTTTGTTTGTTCATTGGGTGATTCACAACGCACTTAATGCATATTCACGGCTAATGGCGCCGCTCACTTTTTCGCCGGTGGGTAGCGGGATCGGGAAATTTCCCGAGCGGTGCGAGTGTTGAACCCGGGACCTTCGGTACCCAGAGCTCAACACCTTAACCACTAGGCCATCCCCGCCCCGAAATGGAGAGATGACAATATAAATGGGAATACGGTATTTTGTAGTAATTGTCTGATGAATGACTAAAGAGGTGATATAATAAAGATGAGCGTAGTCTTATTGTCTTTATTATTTACTTGTCAGTCAATGAAGCCGGTAAACAAAGACCTGCGTGAAAGCACCAGTCAATCGTGACATTTATGGCACACAGTTAAAAACGTTAACTACTTACTTATGCAGTAGACAAATATTACTTTTTGCCTGGGCACCACCGACACCGACTTCGCTATAGAACATTGTGAGATCTCGTGGCGGATAAGCCATGTGGTCAGCACGGTTTCGCTATATCCATTGTATTTCCTGGCGTGACCAGAGCTGGATTTATACCTCCGAATGCCACAGTAAGGAAATGATACTGGTGACCTCAGTAACTCTGAAAATATTGCATTTTCACCTAGGAACTGATCAGTTTCGTCCATTAGTTCAGGACATTTGGCCACCGGACCTGAAATACTAGCTAAAAATACAGATGGATGGGGAGTAGAAGGTTAAAAGAGCTAAATTAGGCACCAAAAATGGATCTTTGATGAACTGACTCATGTCTTAATGAAGTGATTCAAGTTGACTCATTTTGGTGAATGAGTCGGTTCAATGTGATTCATGTGGGTTTGCAACCACATTGAGTCGATTCATCCTCTTCACCCAAAATATGAGGATGAGCCGATTGACCATGAATCTTTAACAAGTCTGCGTACAACTATGATAGATAAAATCCAACACAACTGAAGCCACATCGGAAAAGCTACACCATTGTACACTACAAGGAGGGATAGGCGACACCGTCGAAACACAAGGATGGACAGTTAACGCCGCTGTAGCAACACAGGGATGGACAGCCAACACTGCCGTAACAACACAAGGAGGGGCAGCCAACACTGCCGTAACACCACAGGGATGGACAGCCAACACCACCGTAACACCACAGGGAGGGACAGCCAACACTGCCGTAACAACACAAGGAGGGGCAGCCAACACTGCCGTAACACCACAGGGATGGACAGCCAACACCACCGTAACACCACAGGGAGGGACAGCCAACACTGCCGTAACAACACAAGGAGGGGCAGCCAACACTGCTGTAACACCACAGGGATGGACAGCCAACACTGCCGTAACAACACAAGGAGGGGCAGCCAACACTGCCGTAACACCACAGGGATGGACAGCCAACACCACCGTAACACCACAGGGAGGGACAGCCAACACTGCCGTAACACCACAGGGATGGACAGCCAACACTGCCGTAACACCACAGGGATGGACAGCCAACACCACCGTAACACCACATGGAGGGACAGCAGCACCACCGTAACACTACAGGGAGGGACAGCCAACACTGCCGTAACACCACGGGGAGGGGCAGCCAACACTGCCGTAACACCACAGGGATGGACAGCCAACACTGCCGTAACACCACAGGGATGGACAGCCAACACCACCGTAACACCACATGGAGGGACAGCAGCACCACCGTAACACTACAGGGAGGGACAGCCAACACTGCCGTAACACCACGGGGAGGGGCAGCCAACACTGCCGTAACACCACAGGGAGGGACAGCCAACACCACCGTAACACCACAGAGAGGGACAGCCAACACTGTCGTAACACCACAAGGAGGGGCAGCCAACACCGCCGTAACACTACAGGGAGGGGCAGCCAACACTGCCGTAACACCACATGGACGGACAGCCAACACCGCCGTAACACTACAGGGAGGGATAATCAACACCGCCGAGACACCACAGGGATGGACAGCCAACACCATCGTAACACCATATGGATGGATAGCCAACATCGCTGTAACACCACAGGGATGGACAACTAACACCACCGTAACACCACAGGAAGGCAGCATACATTACCATAGCACCATGGGGAAGGGCAGCCGACACCACCGTAACACCACAAGGAGGGACAACGCAGCCGAAACACCACAGGGAGGGACAGCTGGCACCACCGTAACAACACAGGAACCAGGGACAGCCAACACTACCGTAACGCCACAGTAGCTGGGGAGGGATGACTTGGACAACACTCACTCGTGCTGCTGTATCTGGGAGATGGCCAGCCGCTGATCGGGATCTTTGTGCAGCATGCCGCGCAAAAGCGACGCCAGCGACGGACCGATCCACTCCGGTATGTCGAACTCGCCTCGGCTGATGTTATCGTACAACTTGAACACGGTCTCGCCCTCGAACGGGTAGTGGCCCGTCACGAAATTGTACCTAGCACGGATGGTTCAGCTGGCTCAATGGCACAAGACACAGGTACCTGCTCACTGTTGAAAACAGGGATGGATGAACTGACGATGTATGTAGGTGCTGCATAGCATTTTACAGCGCTATTTTCCAGTGTCACAAAATGCATGTTGAGATTGGGCGTCAGCATAAAATTATGCTTGAAATGCTAGTAAGAGTAAAAAATTGAAGCAGGAATATTAGTGGGATACAATATTTCAACATAAACTTTGGTTTTCTGGCCAAGGTCTGGTGCACTTTAAAACCAACAGGACCAACAGGAAAATCCAGTATGCTATTCCTGAATCCGGAATATTTTTAGTTTGCTTAATACTTTAAGTGCAGAAACAGGAAAATATGGGACGAAAACCACTGATGATGCCGGGGGAGGGCGATAGGAGTGGACAATTATTTCTAGCTGGGTATCACTTTTAACCAAGATCTGGAAATGTTGGGACACAGCTATTTTCAACTGTGGCCTCAGTCAGACAACAATCAACACATAAAAATGAACCGCAGGTTAATACGAGCACGCAGCACGTACAACTATTTCATGCAGAATACGTAGATTCAAGGACGTCTGCCACAAACTGCAGTTATTGACATACGCGCATATTTTAATTTTCCATTGATAACCGGTCGGGCTGACTGAGATTATTGATAAACGAAGCGCGTACAACCCTTTCCCGTTCTATTTTGGTCACCGTCCAACTTACAGCGTGATGCCACTGCTCCAGACGTCCACCTTGTACCCGGGGAACGTGTCGTTGCCGCTGGCTATCTCCGGCGGCTGAAATGCTGGTGAGCCTTGACTGACTGCAATCTCGTCACCTTTCCGGTACCGATCCAGTTCCTGCCGCCCAGGCGGTGCAGGTCACTAAGGTCATCTCTGACGGCCGGTGCAGGTGGAGGTGTGGAGTCACCGCTCCCCACACCTGCCTAGGCCGCATTTAGTGACACGACAGGCGTCAGCAACGCGTAGTGTCAAACACATTGGTCTTCTCCGCGCGGCGCCGCGCCACTTCCAATACCACCTCCCATGGCTTCACATCACGAGGAGCCGCCATCTTCTCATTCTCGGGCAGGGTTGAATTTGCACTTTGTAATTCTTAATGAGAGGAAAACTTTTGGGTGATCGAATACGGAGAGGATATTTGTATTCAAACCTGTAACATCAGCATCTCAGCTTGCACTTTCCAAGGAACCTTCAGCACTTTATCACAGAAAAGTTTGCTCCCAAACAGCATCACTCAACCTCGAAGTGAGATATGTTCTGGAGAGGAAATAGTTTAAGTGGGGCAATAATTTTCTGGAGAGGACAATGTTCTTGGCGACAAAAACCCAGGACAAAAAGCCACGGACGGTTTGTTTTTTCAACCCTTTCTCAGATCAGGTCTCCCGAGGGTTCCAGATGGGAGATCTGCATGGTCAGGTTGCTCGAGTGCTCCAAGCTGGAGATATGAACGGTCAGGTCTCTAGAGAATTCCAGATGGGAGATCTGCATGGTCAGGTCTCTCGGGGGTTCCAGATGGAAGATCCACACGGTCAGGTGTCTCGGGGGTTCCAGATGGGAGATCCGCACGGTCAGGTGTCTCGGGGGTTCCAGATGGGAGATCCGCACGGTCAGGTGTCTCGGGGGTTCCAGATGGGAGATCCGCACGGTCAGGTGTCTCGGGGGTTCCAGATGGGAGATCCGCACGGTCAGGTGTCTCGGGGGTTCCAGATGGGAGATGCGCACGGTCAGGTGTCTCGGGGGTTCCAGATGGGAGATCCGCACGGTCAGGTGTCTCGGGGGTTCCAGATGGGAGATCCGCACGGCCAGGTGTCTCGGGGTTCCAGATGGGAGATCCACACGGTCAGGTGTCTCGGGGTTCCAGATGGGAGATCCGGACGGTCAGGTGCCTCGGGGGTTCCAGATGGGAGATCCACACGGTCAGGTGTCTCGGGGGTTCCAGATGGGAGATCCGCACGGTCAGGTGTCTCGGGGGTTCCAGATGGGAGATCCGCACGGTCAGGTGTCTCGGGGGTTCCAGATGGGAGATGCGCACGGTCAGGTGTCTCGGGAGTTCCAGATGGGAGATCCGCACGGTCAGGTGTCTCGGGGGGTTCCATATGGGAGATCCGCACGGTCAGATCGCTCGCTCACCTCGGCGGTGCCTAAGTCGGAGATCTTCAGAGTCAAGTCGGACGTGACCAGCAGATTGGCCGGCTTGATGTCGTTGTGCACCACCGCCTGACTGTGCAGGTACTCCAAACCCGCTATCAGCTGCATAAAATACCTGTAAAAGATGATAATGAGTGAACTATAAACCGTGAACGACATGGCACCGTCACTTCGTTATCATAAACATAAGCATAACTGTTCTAGCATCGCCACGCACCAGAATCTATTACCATTTCAAAGATTTGAGAGCAAGCTCAAAATAGGAGGGTGAGGGGCTTTACCAGCTGCTTTCTTGATTGATAATGGTTATTCTGGTTTACATAAATTAAAACACAATGCATTTTTCATGCAGTAGTGGGATGTTTTGAAGCTGACGTAATTCAAGACACGCCACTCGGCCAGATCCTGTTAAGATGCTCAGCCACATAAAAAGATGTGCCATTTTGAAGCGCATCACATCGCCCCTGAATTTCGTTTCACTTGAAAGAACAAACACACGTTGCCTTTAGTGATCGCCTACTAAAATTACGGAGCTTGGCAGTGGAGCTAGATTATCACGCAGGTTAATTGTGCCATACGTGCACATGATCTTTTTCTCCATAACTACCCAAGTAATTTCTCGACCACAAATGTGCCAAATATATACGACCACACATTGGCCACATACTTGACTTAAACAACCACACTCTGACACATCATGATGTTGCTTATGACGGACTGGCTACCATGGCCGACGCAAAACCGCCCCGGGCTTAAAACTACAACTAAAAACTCACTTAAAACCTGGTGAATCATACTTTCATAATCAGGGTTGGAATTGTGCTTCGTAATTCTAGATGTGGGGAGTAATATTTGGTGGCAATCAAATACGGAGAGGATATTTTTCTTCCAATCTGTGTTACCAGAATCTGAGTTTGCACGTTCCAGTCACTCCTGGACACTTTATAGCAGAACAATTCATCGTTAAACAGCACCATTTAACCTTCAAATCTGACAAATAAGAGGACAATTTTACGGAGGGGATGCTGTCCTGGATACCGTGAGGACAAAAATCCAGAAACTGCTTAGTTGGTAGGTTGGTTGTGGCTTCACGACGCACTCAGCAGCTGAGGTCATATGGTGTCGCCTGCCTCTAACCCCGGCAGAAAAGTCAGCCCTCGCGAGGAATCCAGCCCCGTACCTCTGGCATACCAGACCCTCAGCTTAACCACTGAGCTAACATGTCCCTCAGAAGTAGCCAATTTTCCGACCCTGATCATAATACGAGAGCCCTGATAAA
The DNA here is from genome assembly GCA_034440615.1 of Ashinkailepas kermadecensis. Taxonomy (NCBI): domain Eukaryota; kingdom Metazoa; phylum Arthropoda; class Thecostraca; family Neolepadidae; genus Ashinkailepas; species Ashinkailepas kermadecensis. The sequence continues at coordinate 8,974 of JAOTOM010002585.1, read as the reverse complement.
CTTTGCTACCCAAAGCAAATGCCCACACATATTACAACAGAACTTTCTGACACCAGGCCGCACAAACTATAGACGGCAAATATCTTAATGCAAGCTCAAGCACCGCACCTGGAAACTATCAGTGTATAGAACAGTTCATGTTAACCGCTACTAAATCCTGCGATGGCGTGGACCCTGCTACATATGTCATGTTTTGGTCTCCAACTCCAACTCAAGGGACTCTCGGCTCCATGCAGCCGACAGCTTCTCTACATGATCTTTATGAAATTATCAGAGTCCGCTGTTATTGTGGAAGGGCTCTCGGCAACTGTGAGAGGGCTGACTGCAACTGTCAAAGGGCTCTTGGTAACTGTGAAAGGGCTCTTGATAACTGTGAAAGGGCTCTAGGTAAGTGTGAGAGGGCCCACCGCTACTGTGAAAGGGCTTTCAGGAACTGTGAAAGGGCCCGCTGTAACTGTTGAATGGTTCCAGGAATACAACTGGTTAGTTATTTCAGCTTTGAAACGAGCTGTGGCACAAATATGCCGAACTGTATTGGAATATATAATCTTAGGATATGCACAAGCTCCAATTTAGCAGACACCTGAACTGACACTAAGTAGGCCATTTGATACTTGGCAAGTTGTCATTAACCAATGATTACATATAGACTGGGCGACGGCGGTCGGTCGAGGTTCAGTGCTCTCCTCGATAAGGGTGAATGCGAGGGCAAAATACGCAACATTCACTTCGGTGGAGCGATATGAATGATCCGGCCCTCATGTGGAAGACAACAGAGAGTATAATCAGATTTTAATGTGGAAGTGTACACGTTGTGCCTCTTGGCCCTGACTTGAGCGTTTATTACACACAACATTGCATTTGGAATTGTGCTTACACCAAAGCGAATTAAAGCCATAAGTTATATAACTAGTCAGAAGCTTAACATGCAATAACAATAAAACAAGTAACAGCAGGCAAATACTCGTAGGGCATCAAGGAACGTCACAATTTCCAATGATTCACAATTGTTGAAAATTGTAACAGCGCTCTATGGAGCAGGCTGTAGAGCACACAACGTTCGGATATTTCTGCCTATTGGTGGTGGATTCCACAGCCACAATTACAGGCGATAAGGCAAACACCGCTGGGTACTACAAGAACGCCTGCAAAAACAGTGGGTAATTGGAACTGCAACACTTGAGACTATTTAACTGAGAACTATGCAAGACCGCGCTCAGCATGATCAGTAATTACTGATATTAGCGGATGGTTCGACCGCATCCTCATTGTAACCGAAATATATAAATGAGGCCACATTTAAATTGTTTCATAGTAACTATGTTAAAATTAAACTGATTAATGTTGGCCTAATTAATATTTACTGGTAATGCGCATGAGGCGAAAACTTTGATCCATAGTATTCTACTGCGACTAATCATAGTGAATACCAAGAGTTATCCCCGGACAATGTTGGTTTCCGGCCAGGCGGCTAGCCGCCGATCGGCCGGCTAGTCGCCGATCGGCCGGCTAGCCGTCTGAGGTCGGCTCGCCGGCCGTGGGGAGGGGGGTAAAAATGTACGCGCAAGGATTCGAACCGTGAATTTTGGAATCAATAAATCCACTCCGTTAATAAAGTCAAAATCATGTATTGGGGTACTTCCAAGTGGTGGCTGTTCTGCACCCACAATGTTGCGTGAGCACATCAGGTAAATAAAATTGCATCAGAAACATTTCAAGAGCATACAGCTTATAAAGACTTACACCTATATCGTAAAACTAGCGGCTCTGCACCAATGCACTTCTAAATGCAGAGCGACTCAGTGCTTGTCTGGTGGTAGCCTGCTCCAAGCGACCGTGGCGCGGTACGAAAACCCTCGCTGAGTCTGCGTGAGTCGACATCTTTTGACATGAAGCTCACCAACTGACCGAGCTCTGGTCTCCCTCTGCGATACTTGTGACCGCCAGGTAAACATCTTACGAACAGCTTCCGGGCATTGTTCAACACATATGGATCTGTGTACCTGAACGCAATCGTGCTCCCGAACCATCTCTGCGAACTTCAGCTATCCTAATGACGCGAGTGCAGGGGGCACGTGTTCGTTGCGGCGCACACCGTGACTAGTCGCACGGCAAGGTTGATGCATTCTTGCACGCGGTGCAGACGGCACTGAGCGACTCCGCCCGAGAGGGATAGACAATAAAGGATGTGGGGAAAAACGTGGATCTAGACTAAGAGCTTGAGGACATCTGTGGTGAAATGATTACAAGCAAACACTTCACAGTCGCATCTGACAACCAAGACGACGGTTCTAACTTCTTGGTGGTTAATTTGTGCATCCTAACGTACATTCACCAGACTTGAACAGTCCAGCAATCCTACGGAATATAAAATAATATAAATATTATACATAATACAAAAGCCCGCACGACGCAAGCCTCTGTGGGGTGCGTGGACAGGAGGAACGTCGCCGTGCAGCCGAGGTCGGAAGAGTAGCATGTGCAGCGGTGCCAGCACTTTAGGGCCGACTCGTCCTTATCAGCGTTCCAGACGCCGCCGCCCTGGATGAACACGCCCAACTGCGACTCGACCTTGGTTTGTGATCTCCACCGACTCCTCGTGCTCGATGAAATCGCGGTCCGTCTCCGGGATCAGGAACATAACCGCCTTCATGCTCAAGGTCATCTCCATGTGCTTGTCAGTGCTCTTGCGAACCACGACCGCGGCGCGTAGAAAAACTCTTGGCAGACGCCCGGGTTGGCCTGCTTCACGTCCACGGTGTGCTTCTCGAGGTCCTACAGCTTGATACCGTCAACCACGGTGGAAGCATTTCTTCTGGATGTGGTTAGTGATCTCCTTCAACTTGTCCAGGATCTTTTGAGATAACTCCATTTTTGAAGAGGGGATGGACGACGGAGACTACGTGAGTCCCCGAAAACACATCCGTGTTTCCACACCCCTTAACGGGGCTGCTATGTTAACCCGAGGGAGCGCCAATTTTCTAGCCAGCCAAGTGACGAGGCTGACCCCACTGCGAGTACGCTGGGAATTCTATTCCGAATCCGAATTTCCTCACTCTGTCAATAGACGTCGCCTCATCATTTACATGCAATGCGAAGCTGGGTTGCAACACGTAAACAGTGGCTAGCGAATTATTGAGGGCAGCGCGCGTCAAAGAACGATATCTACCAGAAAATCGCTAGATGTGGCAGGGAAAAGTTTTTAGATTGGTGGAGAACAGGTCAAAGAACTAAACAATTAAAAAAAAACTAATTGTTCGTCTTAGCGGGACGTCATGATTGCTATGATTTCTGGTGGCCATTTTCCCAAGATTTGCTGATTTTGCAGGGTAGCAAGATGCTGCCCAAGCAACCCTCTGGCTACTGCACTTTCTGGCGGAACTTGGGAAACTTACCAAGATCCTCGGCAATTGGCTTTGGGATTGGGATCTTGAGATCAATTTAAATTGATTTGATTGACTTGAAAGAGATGAGGGATACATCTTCCACTCCATACCCAAAAGTAAAGCCAATTCTGAGACCCTGCATTAATCATCTGGCCACAAAATTGGCTAGCCGGCTAGCCGATTTTGTGGCAAGTTTCGGGTCGACGCGTCGACCCAAAAACCGACTAGCCGCAACCAACCTTGCCTCGTATATCGCATACTGGTTGATATGGCTGCATGGCCAATATACGTAACTACACAACGAAGTAACCGGCCCATTCCACGACAAATCAACACATGAAAGGGCAAAAATCAAATTATAATCATCCAATATTTTATAATTTGATGAAAATAATTATGTGGGGTTATCTGACGCGCCGAATCCAGCTGGACCATTTTTAGAAAGATCAGCTCAACGGTGAAGGAGTTACAGCCTCGGGCATTTGGAGATGTCGCCTAACAAGGGTGTCTTTTGAGGCCTTTAACTCAGCGATTGTTGGTTGGTTATTGGTTTTATGACACATCGACCGTTGAGTCATGCAGCGTCGCCAATCTCTCACGCCGATTGGCCGCGGGCGAAGAGTAGCGACAGGTGAGACTCGAACCCACAATCTTTCGATTGTGAGACGGGTAACTTACCCCTGGACTACTCGTCCCCTTTTAACTCAGCAAAGAACAATCAGAATTGTGCAAAATAATTGATCGGTGAACTCACAATAATCCACTGCATCTTTTGGCTATTTCAGAATTTTCGTTTACGGGCTATTTGAAATCGTGGCATTGTGACCGAAGGTTACGCGACCTACGTTAAGTTTTTGGACAGGCACCATGCGATTTGTAAAAGTGCAGAAATGAAATTCGATATTTTATCTTTCAAAGCAAAAAATTAAAGAAAGTTTTGTCCCTGAAACTATACATATCCGTTCGAAATAAGGTATGCTTGGCTGTTTTTGCACTAGTTTATCGTGGCCTGTTTTAATGTGTTTAGAACTGTACATTATTGAAATACAAGCCTTTTGACGTTCGAGGCATGTGATAGGATGAGAATGTGTGTCATCTGATCTTGAATGTTGTGTTGCACAAGTGTTCTAACTCGTTGTGAGGTTAAACAGAAATGGCAGAAATATCTCTAAGTTGTGGTAGTACATGATTTATGACTGATACATTACGATGAATTGCAAGGAGAGAGGTATCTACAACATAGCAATCACATTCAGATTTCCGAGAAACCATTCGTAGAACCATTTATTGCCATGCGAAAATAAAAATCTGCGAATGTTGTGAAATTGTGAAATTACGCCTCCCCGGTGGCTCAGTTGGTTATAGCGCTGGCCTGCGTTGGTCTCCCCTGTTCTGGCAACACAGGGTTCGCACAGGCAACACAGAGTCGCTTCACGCGCTCGCATTTAGCCCCTGGCTGGGAGGGTCAGTTGGCAGCTGGCCCGATAAGGCCGGGGGCGAGCTACCGGGAGGCCGTGTCGGTGTATTGACGGCACTTTAAACTTTCGGTCAAAATTATGCCGTAGAACTGGAATTTATGGATCGGGCGGTGGGGCCAGGGCTCACGCAACAAGCTCTGCTTAGCAATAGTACCCTGGTCCATAAAGCCACTCCAGCAAGAAGTCGGATTAAATTTATAATATATAAAAAATATCAGGAAGGGCACAAACAAGGGGTGGCGTCGTGTTTGGATGCCCAGTGCTCACTGCTCACTCTCGCTGACCGCGCTGCCTGTGAAACGAGGAAATTGCTGAGGGTGTCGGACGCACACAAGGTGGAAGTAAAGCTATTTTATGAGTCGGGACAGATTAGTCGGATGTGTCTCGGCAAGGCCAACTGTGTCACGGTGCGACAGGCTAATGGAACACAACTTCGAGTCTCACCTGTCGCTACTCTTCGTCCGCGCCCAATCGGCGTGAGAGATTGGCGACGCTACATGACTCAACGGTCGACGTGTCGTAAAACCAATAACCAACCAATAACCAACCAAAGTAGAGTTCAGAAAAAGGCTTGTTTTCGGAAACTTGTGTGAGATATATGATCTATACAAGCATAACCTTGAAAACCCTTGCATCGACTTCTTAACCTTTACTGCCCTTGGCCCGAATCATTACGTCTTGATAGGCAGCAGTGGGACCCACTCGATGTATGTGTGTACTTATCATCAAAACCCAAAACTGCTCATATCCGATCTCGGCCTTCCCGGCCTCAAATACAGTGACCTCCTCGATCACGCTGTTTGTGGCACGGAAAGCCGTCATTGCATGATGCACAACTGTGAGATATGCCTTGGTAAGACGGGGTGATGAACTTTCTGAGGATTATCCTCGCGGACAAATCAGGAGAGGAGAGTGAAGGAGACTTAGCCCCAGATGATGACATGGACAATGAGATTAGGTACAAACAGTGGATGAGCACACATCGCTGTACACTCGCAGAATAGTCCAGACCAAAGAGGAAGGCATGCTATATTTGAGCCAGCAAACCGTGAAGCTGACCAGACACCACTTTATGGCTGACAAACAAGGTCAGCACTTCACCTACGCAAAAGCTACTGGCAAGGAGGGCGAAGTGATTGTCCAGTGCGATTTCGCTGAAAAGTGTTAATTTGTGGTGCAGGACGCAGCTCAAGGCTTCAACTGGGATTCGTCTCAGTGTACGGTGCGTCAGTTTGTAGTATACTGGCGTGAGGACGAGGTACTATGCCATCAGAGCTACTGCTGCATCTCTGACGGCGCCAAGCACAACACCGCATTGGTGCATGCGTTCCTGCAACGGTTTATCCCAGAAATTCTACCCGAAGTATCTGACCTTTAAAAAAAAAAATATCACAGACGGCAGTGCTGCTCAGTATACGAATAAGCATGACTTCATCAATGTTTGTCACCGTCAGCCATATTTTGTGGTACCCTGTAAGCGGCCTTTTTGTCACATCTCATGGCAAGTGCACTTGCCACGGCATCTGGGATACAGCCGAGCGTGCCGCGGCTCAAGAGAGCCTCAAACGCCCGCTTAACAACCAGATGACGGCGGAGGACATGTTTGAGTATCTGTCGCACAAGCTAGTCAGCTGCATCAAGTTGATATTTGCATCAAAGCAGGAGGCAATGGACGTCACGACCCACTTCACCGAGCGCTTCTCGAAAGCCATCACGGTGAAGGGAACACAGGGGTACCACAAATCCACACCAGTAACCCACAGCACCGTAACAGTTCATTAACTGTCTCCCGATGCAGGGCGTTTGTTAATTGTAGTTGAGTGAAGCGAGACGTGTTAGTGTGCGCGCTGATGCAGATTGTGCGATTGATATTATCGCAGTGACAAATCATCAGTCTGAACTGGAATTCTGACAAGGTATAGGATGATCTGCAGATCTGTAGACAACTACATTGCATTATATTATACTATGTACTGCAACCCACTGTTGTATTGCATTGCATTTTGCAACAGTGATAAATTATTCGCGAAATAAGGTGGAATATACCACTTATTGAATACCCAATCGACATCCTTCCCAAAGGAGTATCAACGTCAAGTTTCTTGGTGCGTGTTTATGAAGTCTCCATGCCTCGTTTCTAACTGTGTCCCGTTTACAAGTATGCATATGCTCATCATAACGGATCCGGAATCGTGATAACGAATATCCGGTAGCGCAATTCCAGGTGAAGGAATTACTTATGATGTGCTATGCTATGCAATGCCAGTTTATAGCACGGGTGTTTGCATCATTATCGCTGATATCGGTGTCACCAAATTAGGTACCCTTTAAAACACGCAAAGCAACAAGAACAGTGACATGTACGCAATTACTTCAAAACCGAGTTTGCAGGACTTAACAATTTTTAATAGTTTTTTCACGGCGATTGCGACATCCTGCTGTACTTGTTTCAACATCTCACACCTAATGATCAATCATTATGTTAACACTGTTGTGCAATTATATTACTTAATTGTATCACACCGATGTAGACAGCTAATGATCCAATTCGATTCATGTCAGGCTCAGCATGTGTCAATGGATGCGTCCGCGCGAGATTAGTTGATTAGTTGATGTGAAGACTTGATAACGACTCATCATAGGGCGCGATGTCGATACTTTGTCGGGAGGGATGTCGATTCAGTGTTCTGAAAGTGGTATATTCCACCCTATTTCACGAATAATTTATCACTGGCTGACATTGATGCATAAATATATCGCATAAGGTGAAAACATTTCTATTCCTTTTCTCCTTACAAGTGACGATCTAGCATTTCGCAAATCAACCTTCGTTGCTTCTGCATTTCCAACATAGCATTGTGACTATCTGTAGCATTGTGACTATCTGTAGGTCAAACTAGGCCAAGTTATTAGGTCACAAGCTCACGATTAAAAAAAACGCGTGAACAAAAAAGTTCGAAACCGACACAAGATGCAGTGGATCATGACGAGTTCAACGATATATTGCTTCGTACAATTCGTGTTACTATTCATTGAGTTCCAGGCCTCCAAAGACTTCGGTGGCTCCTCAAAATGTCCCAGGAAATAACTCCTGAACAGTTGCTCCGATCTTTCTAAAAAATACACAGCTGGATTATAGAGACAAACTAACCCAATATAGGTATTTTCATTGAAATATGAAGTGTATGGTGTTATTATCCCCTTTCACTTGTCAATTTGTCATGGAATGGGCCACCTACCACAATGTGGAGACATTTCTGCCATTTCTGTTTAACCCTTGACTTACGAGTTAGAACACTTGTGCAACACAACACTCAAGATCAAATGACTAACATTCTCATCTCATCACGTGCCTCGAACGTCAAGACGCTTGCACTTAAGTGATATACCATTCTAAACAAATATTAAAACAGCCCACGATAAACTAACGTGAAAACAACCCTGCATACCTAACTTGGAACCTAGAGAGAGAGGAGAGAGAGGAGGGAGAAAGAGGAGGGAGGAGGGAGGGAGGGAGGGAGGGGGAGGGAGGGAGGGAGGGAGGGAGGGGAGGGGAGGGAGGGAGGGAGGGAGGGAGGGAGGGAGGGAGGGAGGGAGAGGGAGAGGGAGAGGGAGAGGGAGAGGGAGAGGGAGAGGGAGAGGGAGAGGGAGAGGGAGAGGGAGAGGGAGAGGGAGAGGGAGAGGGAGAGGGGAGAGGGAGAGGGAGAGGGAGAGGGAGGGAGAGGGAGAGGGAGAGGGAGAGGGAGGGAGGGAGAGGGAGAGGGAGAGGGAGAGGGAGAGGGAGAGGGGAGAGGGAGAGGGAGAGGGAGAGGGAGAGGGAGAGGGAGAGGGAGAGGGAGAGGGAGAGGGAGAGGGAGAGGGAGAGGGAGAGGGAGAGGGAGAGGGAGAGGGAGAGGGAGAGGGAGAGGGAGAGGGAGAGGGAGAGGGAGAGGGAGAGGGAGAGGGAGAGGGAGAGGGAGAGGGAGAGGGAGAGGGAGAGGGAGAGGGAGAGGGAGGGAGGGAGAGGGAGAGGGAGAGGGAGAGGGAGAGGGAGAGGGAGAGGGAGAGGGAGAGGGAGAGGGAGAGGGAGAGGGAGAGGGGAGAGGGAGAGGGAGAGGGAGAGGGAGAGGG
>JAOTOM010002584.1:0-109575 GCA_034440615.1 Ashinkailepas kermadecensis | reverse complement strand
TTCCAATCTGAGTGTCATACTCCGGTGGTGTTCTCAAGGTCAGTCCCTCAGAAGTAGTTGTGCATGCAATAATGTCTCTAGAAGCTGTGCAATACCTGCATATGCGTGCAACTCCTGAAGAAAAAAACATTTCATATAGCCTGCAATTGCATGCACAGCCAGGTTGTCTCCAATTCAATTTTTACATTCACAGATGTCCTACTGTTCTTTAGCTAGAGATCAATTCCTTTCGTCTCCATTTCTTTGAGGTCGTCAATGAGAGGTGCCAAAATATCCTCCCAAGAGTATTTACCCAGTAATTCTTCTTTGAAAAGCAGCACAAGAAAAATAGTTTTCAGATCAGAAGATTGGGACCTCATAAAGTCATAAAGTCATAAAGTATTAAGGCTTAATAAGAGCCACAGGGGTCCATCTGGGTTAATCTTACATACTCCCACCACAATCAATCCCTTATCCAAAGTTCCTAGGAAGCTATATATCCCAGCCTATCTAGCACCACTCACTTGCTACCGCATAACACCCTCAACAATCATAAGCTCCTCCCATCAACCCATCGTGCCACCATAGACAATCTCATCAGCATCACATCCCGAAGGAAGGTGCCGAATCCACTGCTAGGCACACCCCACACAAATTCATAAAGCGTTCAGACTTAATAAGAGACTCACTTGCTATTGCATAATACACTCAACAATTACAAACTCCTCCCATCATACCCATTGTGCTACCATAGACAATCTCATCAGTATCACATCCCGAAGGAAGGTGCTGAATCCACTGCTAGGTACACCCTATATAAAGTTATAAAGCGTTTAGACTTAATAAGAGATTAAGTCACTTGCTATTGCATAACATACTCAACAATTTCAAACTCCTCTCAACTCCCAACTCCTCCCTGTCGATCAACCCTCCCTGGAATACAGAAAAACAAGCCCCCTATTCTTATAATGATTGTCTATGCCGTTTTTAAAGATGTTCAGTGTGTTGCTACTGACAATGGTTCCTGGCAGCTGGTTCCAGTGTTCTACTGCCCTGTTGGTGAAGAAAGACTGTCTTAACCTTGTCCTGCTGTTATTAACTTTAATTTTGAATTGATGACCTCTAATTGCATCATTTCTGTTAAATTCAAACATTTCCCTGATATATCCCTGTTCCTGACAATGAACAAATTTATAAACCTCCATGAGATCTCCTCTCAGCCTTCTATATCTAAGTGAAAACATATTCAATTTCTTCAATCTTTCCTCATATGCCAGGTTGCCTATACCATTAACCATTTGTGTTGCCCTCTTTTGTACTCTCTCTAAAAGCCAACAATCTTTCTCATAACTAGGGGACCAAGCTTGGACACAGTATTCCAAATGTGGCCTGACATATGCACAGTAAAGCTTCCTGATGACCTCCTCACTTTTGTATGACACATTCCTCTGTATTGCCTCAAGCATTCTTAGTGCCTTCTTCCTGGCTTCTTTGGTCTGTTCTGATGCCCCCAATTTTGTGTTCAAAATAACACCTAAGTCCTTCTCCTGCTGAGTCACAGATAGTACTTGGCCACCCATCAAGTATGGAGCCTTCATATGCTGCTACCTACATGCATGACTTTGCACTTATCAAAATTTAACTTCATTTGCCATTTTCGGACCACTTTACTAGCTCGTCTAAGTCTTTCTGCAGCAAAACCTGCTCATTGTGCCCTGTTATTGCCCTAAAGATCTTCAAATCATCCGCAAATTTCAAAACCTTACTGCTTAGGCCACATTCAATGCTATTCACATATATAATGAACAATAGTGGCCCCAGTACCGACCCCTGGGGTACTCCACTGAGAACATTTTGCCATGATGACTTTGTACCATTTAGCATCACTCTCTGCTGTCTATCTGAAAGCCACAACTCTATCCATTTTAGGATGCTACCTGCAATACCATGGACCTGAAGCTGCATCATTAGCCGTCTATGGGGTACCTTGTCAAAGGCCTTACTAAAGTCAAGATATGCTACATCAACCTGATTTCCCTGATCAAATTGTTCTGTAGCAAAATTCAAAAAGTCCAAGAGATTTGTGAGACACGATCGCCCTTTTCTAAACCCATGTTGAGTATCTTGAATCAATCTGTTTCCTTCCAGAAAACTAACCATTCTATCCTTGATAATTGATTCGAGTACCTTGCAGACTAGGGATGTGAGGCTTACTGGCCTACGGTTTTCAACTTTCCCTCTTTCTCCTTTCGTGAAAATAGGAACTACATTTGCCCGTTTCCAATCTGTAGGAATTTCATTTTGTGAAACTGATCTACAAAATATTATACTAAGTGGAATTGCCACTTCCTTTTCAGCTTCCCGCAATACCCTAGCATAAATTCCATCGGGTCCTGCTGCCTTGTTTGGCTTTATTTTTCTGATATAATTGAAAACAATATCACTATCAATGAAATCAACATCGTGTATCTGATCACCTGTCATTGAACTGTGGTTCACGGTTGGCAGATTAGTCACATCCTCCACTGTAAACACTGATTTAAACTGCTTGCTCAGCTCCTCAACCATCTCACCATCCTCGCTCAATATAGTCCCATTTACTTCCAGTGGACCAATTGTGCTTGAAACTTTACTTAGCTTGTAGAAACTAAAGAACTTTTTACTGTCCCCATTACAGTTCCTAGCCAAATCCAATTCTTTTGCTCTCTTTCCTGCTCTGATTTTCTGCTTCACAGCATCTCTAGATATTTTATACGACCTTAGATTTACGATATTTGAGGCTTCCTTAAATACTCTAAATGCATCTTTCTTAGCCTTAATTGCTTTCATCGCATCTGGTGTAAGCCATGCTGGCTTTCCTACCCTTCTTTTGCGCCTTTGCTTTTGGGGGACATGTCTAATCTGAATTTCCCTCAAGTAAGATTTGAACTTTTCCTACATTTCACAGGCATTTAAATCAAAGAATTCTTCTTCCCATTTGATGGCACTTAAAGCCTCTCTCATGCAGTCAAAGTCTGCCCTGTTAAAATTTGGAATATTTGCCAAATTATCCTTGATTGTCCCTGCTACCTGTGCCTTGAATCTTACTATGTTATGGTCACTTCTTCCCAGAGTTTCTCCTACAGTCAAGTCTTGAACTAAATCACTTAAATCTGAGAAGACAAGGTCAAAGAATGAGCCCTGCCTGGTTGGTTCCGTTACAAACTGGTGTAAGAACAAGTCCTCTTCAAGGCATTTCCTAAACAGTTTACATGATGGGGAGCCAACGCCAACATTTTCATATACTTTTAGATTAAAGTCACAAAGAATAAGGCAGTTCCTCTGAAAGTTTCTACTGATTTCCTCACAAATCACTTTATCGAGCTCCAGTTGCTGAGAATGTGGCAAGGTTCCTGATCGATACAAAGCTCCTATCCTCAGTTTATTGCTGTTGCCTTTTCCGACAGCAACATCAAGCCAAATGGACTCCACCGACACATTTTTTACCCCATCTGCTACTTTTTGAGAACGGTATAAGCTTTTCACATATAGCATTACAACACCCCCTTTCACTGCTGGACCCCTATTGCATGAAAACATATTGTATCCCTGGATCTCATAGTCCTGCAAGTTATCCCCAAAATACCCCTCACTGACCCATGCCTCAGTAATGCAAACAAAATCTGGTTTCTCCTTTGCAACATAACACTTGAACTCATCAAATTTGGATCGAATGCTCTGAGCATTAAGCATCATACACTGAACAAAAGTTCCATGATCCTCTTTGGCTTTTTCATGTTGAGTAGCTCTATCATCTCTGGATGAGCTACCACTCTGCCCCCTTGATCTACTGCTACCCCTATTTGCTGACTGTGAGGTTATATTGCCTATGCTGTCACTATTGGCATATCCCTGAGATGACAATGCCAATTCTTCCCTCCCCACCCCATTATCTATTTTCCCTGAAGGACATGTTCATATACTTTGCCTAACACTTGCACCCCCTTCTCGGAGAAGTGCAGGCCATCCCTCTGATACAGGTCAGACGAGTCATAAAACCTGCACCACTTGTCAACAAAAGTCAAACCTAACTCATTGCAAAGCCTACCTACCCTGGCATTGGCTGCCAGTGCCCTAGAGCTCCACTCAGGGGAGACTCCAGCCCTAGGCAGAATAGCTGTCACAATAACTCTGCTATTGCTTTGCTTCGGGGTGGCCAGAAGGGCCCTGTAGTCCTGCATCAGCTCCTCACTCCTAGCAGGACCTATGTTGTTCACTCCTACCTGCACTATAGCTGTACTACACTGGTTTTCACTGGTGGCCTGTGCGACCACTGGGACCAGGTATCTAACCTTGGCACCAGGCCTGGTGATGCACCTCCTACCTCTCCGACCTTGACAGAATACCCTATCTAAATGCCGCACACGAGAGTCTCCTACGACTAGCACTTTCTCCTTGCTGCTATCACTATCCTGGGGGCAGTCCTCCAATGCCTGGAACCTATTGGATGTTACTACTCCTGCCTGTTGAGCTGCTTCACTAGGTTGCTTCCCACTCCTACCACCTACCACCTGCCACTCACTGCCCCCTTGCTTAGGCTCACGCCTCCAAATCCTCCACCCCCTGACTTTAAACCACTGCCCCTCCTGTGAGCTACAACTAGAAATATTCTGTTCACTAGGAACACTTCTCTCTTCAGACCTCCCTGCCACCTCCACAGCAGGGGAAGCTACAGTTACTTGGTGGCCTGTGACCACCTGGTAATAGGATGCCCCTGCTACAGACTGTCCCTTACTTGCTGGCCTGCCCTGTGAAGCAAGGGAAGCTTTGAGCTTGTAAAGCTCTGCCTTAAGGGCCCTAACCTCATCCTCTAGTGCCTGCATCCTGGTAGTAACCATCCTAAAGGCTGCAGCTTATTCCTAGATTGAGATTGAAAAGTAACTTGCTGCAAAATGATTTACCAAATAACAGAGCAGAGCGAAATAACCGACAAAGCTTAGGTGTATGCTAGTTCCTAACTATGCAGCACTTACAAGGTAATCACTGTGCAGAAAGTTGACTGTGGTTTTAAAGAAAGAAGAAATCACTCGCTGAATAACTGCCAAAAATGCAATAAATGGCTGAAAATACTGACACACTAGACAAAGACAGACAGAATGGACAAAATGGCGCTGGGCAGCGTCTCTAGTTCTAAATATTATAATCTGCTAGCTAAAAAAGAAACTTATGAGATAAAACTATGCAAATATATGCACAGAAGTAATTGCTAAATACCTATCCACAGTTAAGCCTAGGATACTGCCCGGTTCTGCAACAACTTATCTGGAAAGCAGGAGCTCCACACCGACGTGTTTCCACCTTGACACCTGGCGGCGAACTGGCGGCGACCTCTTCCCTACTGAGCAATATACTGCTCCCAGCTGCCGTTTCTTTGCTTTATTCCCCAAAGGAGTGGCTATTGTAAACCCATCATAATATATCAGAAGCTTCAAACAATCACTGTAGCTAGAGTGGGTACTTCCATCTTCTAAGGACGACCAGGTGTCAGCCACATCTGATTCCTGCATAAATAGCTCTTCCCTGTGCAAAGTTCCTTCAGTTGTCCTTGAGGTAGTATGTACTGCAACGTTTCTGGCTTGCCTGCGTCATCTATTCCCAGGAGCTATTCAACTGGCTGGATAATATTGAACTCACTTAGAGCTTTTTATCCGACATGATGGCTTTGGCAAAAACTTGCTTGCATTGAGTCTTGTCTACCTTCATCAGTCGTTTGCATAGCTTCTGTACACATTTAATGTAGAAAGTTCAAAACATCCTTGCATGTGTGCTGGGACACATTGGCAGCTCTCAAGCATATCACCAAACTTGCTATAGACGTTTTTTGGCGTAACCTTTGTTGATATGCATGTTCGTCTCCCTGATCTGTCATGTCTGTGTCCATGTGAGCTACAACATTATTTTCATGTACCAAAACAGCATTGTCGCTAGTAGATGAGGGAACGTCATTGAGAACACATGAGACGTTCTTGTGCTTTTTCTTGTAATGATCGCGCCAACATCTGATGTTTGGCAACATCTAATAGTTATTCAACTATTTCCACAGTCTCTGCCAGGACAATGAAACACAAATTATGTTGAAGAGGCATGTGCTCTTAAATGCTTACAAAAAAGTGCAATCCTTTTGCAAACAAAACTGCATAGTGGACAAACAAAGTATTCAGGGCACGGATCGACCTGTAAAAAAGCCAAGTCACCAATACTTCAGTCAGATTATTTGAACTTTGCACTTGGTTACACGATCTAAACTTTGTCCAACATGATATTTTCCTTTTTCAAACTATATCCTAAGGCCTGTCAGATGGAAATATGCTGCAATGCAAGGTGTTGGAAAGAAATGGAAATGCCATGATGAACTTTCACGAATTAATGTGATACAAAATAGATGAAGTTGCTTACTCATGCAAAATGTTTTCCAATTTGCAGGAAATGTTTCCACGGACTGATAATATCGCTGTACCTAGGTATCAAACTTTTGCGGATTGACCAGTCTGCAGAGTATGACAATGTCAATGAGATTTGGTTATTGAAAAATCATGAGAAAGTGCTGCTATTGGTGTCCTTGGGTGGGGAAGTGTCTCATGGACAGTTATTTATGAGCTTTCAACAGAGGGATTTTACCGATGAACAGACAATTTTAAGAGTTGAAATGTAAAATGTAAATCTGAATGATGCTCTTCTGTTTAGAGTCTCACATATGGATCATCAACTCAGGTTAGACAAGTCAAGGTATAGGACAGTTAGGGACCAATAGGTTTTCAGTCAAAGGGTGGTTGATCAATGGAATGTTTTCAGTCAAAGGGTGGTTGATCAATGGCTGCATGCTGATGTGGGAAATCCTTCATTGAATCTATTTAAAAATAGGGTGCATAATTTTGTTTGTGTTGGAAAAGCTTGCTTTTTAGTTCTAATTAGTGGTGGAGGGGCATAATTTATGCTAGTAGGTGTAAACTATGAATACCCCTTTAAGCAGGTATGTGTGGAGTTCAAAGATGATTGATGGGGAGTGGGTGTGGAGGATTGTGTATTCAAAATCAAGTGAATGTTGCTAGATAGATTGGGGTATATATATACTTTGAAACTGGGATATGGTATTGATTGTGTGTTTGTGTGTATCGGCCACTCAATCCACGCATGTGTTATGCCAGATCGAGTGAAGAGGGTCAGACATACTGAGGTAGATAGGTGGATCGATATGTATTGGTAGGTCGGTAGGATGTTGGTAAAGTTCTTTAGCATTTAGGATCGTTAGGGTGTTGAATATCTTTTTGTCCAGGCTTATAGTGTCTTCCCTTTACAGGTTCAACCCAGATGGGCCTCTGTGGCTCTTATTAGGTCTGAACACTTTATGACTTATGTGCAACCCGCTTCGAATATAGTGTACAGGCATGACTACCTAAAACTTGACTTGACTACCTAAAAAACGGTAAGGTAGGTACTTCAGTTTTCTACGACGCATCCTGCTGATGGGCCATATAGCATCGATAAGCTCTCACACAGGTTGGTCGCGGGTGAACTCGGTAATCGCACCGATTGTGGGATTCGAACCCACAATCTTACGATCAAGAGTCCAACGCCCTACTGACTGAGCTACCGCGGTCCTTACTTAGAACGAGATATAGGTATGCTAGAGAGTGCAGTGCAAACCTACAAGACTGATCAGTTGACTGGCAAACTTAGAATATTGGAGAGGCTTATTGCATTAGATATGTGCTCACTCAAGTGAAGGCGATTAATGGGTGATATGAATGAAATGTTTAAAATTGTAGAGGGTCAATAAATTGACATTGATTCAATATCATTTAAATTGACAAGATAATGTCAATTTAAATGATACTTTCCTCTTTCTTTTTTCCGGTCTTCTGTTCAGGGTGTCATATAGGGGTCATCAATTTATGTTGGAAAGTCAAGGTGCAAGATATTTAGATGCCAACAAGTTTTCAGTCAAAGCATGGTTCATCAATGGAATAGGCAGCCTACTGATGTAGTGGGAAGTCCCTCATTGAAGTCATCTTTTTTAATGGTAGATCAGTTTTTATGTCAGATAAATGTATTTAAGTTCTAGTTTGTACCATAGATGGACTAGAATTGGGGCGCATGGGGTGCGATTTATGCTAGTAGGTGCACACTAAGTTTGGTAACATAGTATACGAAATAATGAGAGAAAAAATGTAACAACAACTGTACCACCAACAAATGTAACAACCCAATCTAACCTACCATGGAAGAAAAGATTGTGAATAAAATTCAACCTATTTTTTAAATTCTTTAGATTGTAAGAAACCTAACCTAAACACACCTGGCATAACACAGTTGAATCTGTTGAGGAAAAAAATTCACAAGGTTTCACAGTAGCTGTTGTTGTACAAGTTATTAGTATCCTGTAAAAAAAATACCAGTGTAATTGCAAAAATATCAGAGGTCACTTCCTTATATTTTTCTTAAGATGACTGCCCTCAGAAGCCTGAAAACAGCTCCCATGGACTTTGATTGATCTGCACAGAAAGAATTGGTACCACTGCATGATTGGAAGTTAGTTTTTCAGTAGAGAAAAGTTGATTGTTTACAAATACCACCATATGTTTGTTATTTACACACCAAAAATGATGTGGGAGATGTGCAAAGGTAGAACAGAACACGTTCGGATACCCCCTCTCTTCCCCTACTACATATGCTAAGGTGGTCAATGACAACACCATTCACTCATTCTCCTTCCCCATATCTGAAAGATCCTAAACTATGTTGATTTGTGTACACTAGGTAAAATGGTTTTCCAGACAGCTTAGCCATTAAGGCCATTTGGCTCTTGAATCAAGTTTACAGTGACACCAATAGAGGTACCTACCTATAGGCAGGGTGCATTTCTCCAAATTCAGGAAATTTATCATTGTCCCCATGGTGTCGCCTGTAAAAATATATTTAAAAAATGTATTGGTGGCATCCCCTTCAATTAAATTCGGACGTTCTGCCACGCCAACCTATATGCATACCTTCATGGGTCTTGTTTCTATACTTCTGAGGGGGAAAGTGCCCCTCAATATTGGCTTTGCCCCCCCCCCCCCCCCACCCCAATGATTTCAACTCTTAACCTTGGTCCCCATGGAGAGTTCCGTCCAATCCATTTGGGTCCGACCATTAGCTTGATGCACTGTGCCTCCCACCAGTTATTTTCAAAACTCAACATTAACACCCCCAGTAGAATAGAGCTGGCCGCGGGCGGACGTGCCGTCCGCCCGTGCGGGTTGGATAAAGCTGTCTGCGTGTTTGCGGTTCGACCCGGCGCTGCATTGTTCGGACCATAAAATTGAAAAGGTATCAAGGTGGGCAGCTTACCATAGCTTCAGCCATTTCTTGTTCACGTTCTGAGCGTGCCGAGTGGTCGTCCTTGGCCTCGCAATGCGCACAACGCGAGGTGATCCCTCACAAAATTGAAAATACCAATATGGCGACGGTTCGGAACTTCATAAAAATGGCGTCTCGTAACACAATATTCCGTCCACAGTACATAACAGCCCACTATAAGCACAGGGATTATGTGTTTATGACGTCACGAGTATTGTGAGCTCAGTCATGCTGTGCTGCTATTGGCTACCAATGTGCTGCCATCTTGCCTTGTTTCTGCAATTGTTTCTGCTGTGTCCGAAAGCACAACAATTTCGTGTTATTGCGAGCAGAAAATGAAAACACGATGGAAAGCACAATGAGACTGTGCTGATGACACTGCACTGCTATGCTTTCATCCTTGACGCGCTCTCCTTGTGCTCATTTGTTTTCAGTGTGCCCTTTGATGAAGCTAAAGAATAGGTCTTTCAATTAGAATACGTCAAAGTACCCTATATTGCCATAAAACATGCAAGATAGCGTAGAGAAAGTCGGTAAAATTGGGTGCAAACCAATGGTGAAGGAAAGCCTTCAAACCTGCTACCAAACCAACTTCGTGGGGGCAACAGACCAACGCAATCATATTCTGTGCAGATACCTATTGCAGTGCAGAACCTGGGTGCTATGTTGAAGTTAGGTGATGTATGTCAGATACATGATTCAGGTTGTGTGTGCATCATGCTGATGTGGATTGAAGTATCATGCACTCATTGCTTTGCATATGCATTGACAACCATTCATCTCGTTAATGTGTTTGAGTCAATTACTTTATGCACATGCGCGTGCATTTATCTGTATATTTATCCTATATATCAACCATTACAGTGCATGACGAATGATAAATAATGTGAGGTGAAAACAAAGTTATAGCAAAAGTAATATATTCAACAGATGTTTCGATGTTGGAGCATCTTCGTTAGTGTGTAAATAAATACTGATTCCCTTCTTTAATTAGACACAGATGAAGATGAGTTGACATCAAACTGTCTGTCGAATAAATCATTTTTGCTATAACTTTGTTTTCAACTCACATTATATATGTATACATATATATATATACATATATATACATATATATATATATATATGTATATATATATATATATATATATATATATATATATATATATATATATATATAATATATAAATATATATATATATAGAGATATATATATATATATATATATATATATATATATATATATATATATATATATATATATATATATATATATATATATATATATATATATATATATATATATATATATATATGTATATATATATATATATATATATTATATTATATTTTATATATATATATATATATATATTATATTATATTTTATATATAGATATTATATTTTATATGTATATATATATATATATATATATATATATATATATATATATATATATATATATATATATATATATATATATATATATATATATATATATATATATATATATATATATAAATAGTGTGTGAGCAGTGCACACCAAATCATATGGTTTATGAGTCTGATACCATTGAGTCGCATCTGAATCGATTCAAATTTATGTTTGAGTCGTGAGTTGAATCGGATCTCTGTGAGCTCTGAGTCTGAATCGAGTCGAATCAAATAATTTTGACCTGCTCTGAATCATGAGTTGAATCGGATCTCAAGATATATGAGTCAAATGTGAGTCGACTAAAAAAATTTGAGTCGAACACAAGTCTGAATAGTAGCTGTTATTGGGTGACGCATCATATACGTCATATATTAGATATGGAAGCTGAAATGGCCCCCTATGGCCGCTATTGCGATGACACCTCCCTGAGTATAACATTACAAAAAGTGATACTTGCGTACACTGTCTTGTACGCAGTGAAATGAAACAAGTCTGATGCTACCAACTCCTGCCAAATAGGAGGAAAAAAACTGTGACGTCATCAAGGATTGAAGGCGAATGTATTTTAACTGTGTTAGGCTGCTCTGGGATATAATGGATACGCCTGGGTACTTATACTGGATACGCCTGCTACATTGTTTCCACGTTGCTGACGCTAACATGGGAACGCAAATATGTTCGAATTATAATCCTAATGTGTTGGGCGATATAACATCCGTAGATTTTGGTGATGCAATAAATAGATATGAAAACATACAATATTAATCACCACATCGACACAGCCAATGGGGAGCCATTGGCTCGCCCCAATTTGCAACCCATAAAGAAAACAGATGCATTATAAGTTTTGAGATTTTCAACACGCAAAAACGCCGCTACCCAGGTGCGAACCGCATTAGTAAACGACGAAGATTTCTTGTTTGATCTAGCGCATTTTTCGCTGCTAAAGGATGGGGCGAGCACTGGGCATTCCGCATATGCCAGAATCGCAGCCAGGATTGTCTTATGGGGGCTCCGAACAAACAAAATGTGGTGAAACGTACACCGCTTTCGGCGCGCGAAGCCATCCGATAATGTTTAGCTTGGCATGGTGCAATGAAAATTTTTTTCTTTGATCTGGTATATTTTGGTCGCTCAGGAGGATCCGGGCCAATCCCAGAACGTGAAAATAAACTAGCTCAACCAATTTCAATTGCGACGGAAATTATGCACGTCCTCCCCCCCCCCCCCCTCTTTAGCTAATTCTGGTTACGTCCATGCAATGCGTATTTCATGTTTGGTATCATACGGACCATAGAAACAGAAGTTATTACCACAGCTCCAGCGAACTGAAAAGTTGAAGTTGAAGCACACGGATCCCGGTCGTCTGCCACCATCCTCCACATCGTGGGCAGCTGGTGTAGCATTTGACTAACGCTGACGAAAGCCGCCTCTGTCGATCCGCGTTGCTAGCGAACCCGCATCGCAAGCGGACTCGCATCGCTGGCCGTTCCCGTCGTCCGAGCCTGGACCTCACGCGCATTAGTGCGTGAGGTTGCAGCTCAGCAGCCGCGCCAGTTGTAATATTTTGCTTGTAATGTCCTTCTCGAGAGGAGTGTACTCCTCTCCATGTGAAAACACACCATAATTTTGTAATACATTGCACTAGAGCCGTCTCCGCGGACGACGTAAGTCCTGTAACCTGCAGAAAATTAAACGTCATGAAAGCGACACGCTGCCAATCAGGTAGAAACTGTCAGCCAATCGAATCCGGTCAGATCCATTTATTGATCGCCATGAGTGAACATTGGTGGGCGATTAGCGGGAAAAGAGGGAGCGCAAAATGTTCAGCTTCCAGCCAAAACCTGACTTGATCTCGTATATGCTCATTGGTTTAAAGGTTGAGTAAATAAATATTGACGCTCCGCCCCCTCTTCCCACGAATACATGAAGTCCCCTTGCCCTGCGTGTAAAGTTCTCATGATCTCGCACATCAAGTCAACGAAGGCATTCAACACGGCATACACCCGGACTGCCAACGCATTGCTTCGGAAGAACTCATCACACAGACGGACAACAGTGCGGCCCTCGGTATACACCCGGGTTGCCTACGCATTGCACCAGAACAACAACTCACCACACAGACAGACAACAGTGCGGCCCACGGTATACACCCGGGTTGCCTACGCATTGCACCAGAACAACAACTCACCACACAGACGGACAACAGTGCGGCCCTCGGAGCGGCGAAGAGTACAACTCACCTACTCCAGAGCCTCTGTTTTATCTGTTTCACATTGGCATCCATCTTCCATTAAATATTGCCTCTTCTTTCATCGATGACGTGGCCCTTCGTCGGAAGAAAAACCTGGCTGTGCACCTGCTAACAGTCACCTATGCCAGACTAACTGAACGAGTGGCACTCGAATGAGTGCACATTTCGTGCATTCCGTGGGATATCCATGAGATGGCAATTCTTCCCTCCCCACCCCATTATCTAGTTTCCCTGGAGGACATGTTCATATACTTTGCTTAACACTTGCACCCCCTTCTCGGCGAAGCTTAACACTTCCACCCCACGCCCCTTCTTCAATACCTTCTCAACGACGTCATTTACAAAACGGTACAGCACAGCAAAAACGATGGGCGTGGTGGGGTGGAATTTGAAGGCTTTGCCTTATTTATGCATTGCCATTGTTACATTGTTCCATTGTCATTTATGCATTGTTGTTCAATGCTTGTTCTTGCCGTGAATTTATTCGCTGATAATTTATTATTTTAACTTGTTTGCCAGGTGCCTTGCAGCCAGCACCAAATGTTATTAAAAAATATATAAATATCTAAGATGGCGATCAGAAAACAACTCAATCCACTTCTCATCAAGTCATAAAGACATAAAAGATCAGTGCAACTATCAGCCACAGGGGCCCTTATTGGTTGCACTCTGGACACTGAACCAGTTGCCCACCAAATCCGTCGATCAGCCGACCCTGGAATACCGAAAAGCAAGCCCTCTATTCTTATAATGATTGTCTATGCTGTTATTAAAGATGTTCAGTGTGCTGCTACTGACAATGGTTTCTGGCAGCTGGTTCCAGTGTTCTACTACCCTGTTGGTGAAGAAAGACTGTCTTAACCCGAGCCGTCTCAGGGAGGGGGGTCGTTAACGACCCCCTAAGGTTTTCCGCGGATAGTGAAAAAACGGCGCACGGTAGCGCTCTGAAATTTGGCATACCTTTCTCCACATCAATTTGGCATGTTGTATACACATTTTTTAGTCAGGTCATATAAGGTCAACGAGTTAGTCAAGGTCAAGTGAGGTCACCTCCAAAAACGTTCAACCAGTCGTCGCGCTTTAACGGATAAAGATATTTTAATGAAACTTTCAGCGTTTGCTTATCATTAGGGATGCAACAAAACGCACCAGATGAATTTTTTATTTTGTCCGTTTTTGATTATTATTAGTTTTGCATATTTGCCCATTAGAGTTAAAATCGATGATTCTGGCTAAAGTAAGCATTTTTTATGGGAGTAAGTTGACTTTGAACAATGTTTTTTTGTCCGCTCTACCCATTAGAAAAGGAAAATTAAAGAGAACTTGAAAACTCAAAATTTTGAAATTAAAAAAAAAATCGATTTTGGGGTGGACACAAATTGTACGGCCCCGGTCGATTTCGGTTTCCTTTTCCGATTCAAATTTTTTTCTTCAATTCTCCCCCAAAATGAACTCCCAGAACCAAAAACATGATGTAAGTCCTGAAAACCTAGGCCCCCTAGTGACGTCAATTTTGGGGGAAAATATTTGTTTGGGGGTGGTGTCCGGCCCTACTCGTCGAGAGCTTTCCGGTGATACCCGATTCATTTTCGTGCCGCCCATAGTTTGGAAGATAGAGGGGGGGATCCCCCCCCGAGACGGGGTGTGAGGATCTGACCGGAGAGAGTTAAATACTTCTCGTTGTCACCTTCGCTAAATTGTCGTCCTAGGACTCATAAATGATCGTTTAAGCTTGCTTATGACATCAAGCTGGTTGGAATGACTAACAGCAGTGATGAATCTAGCTATATTCAGTTAGACTTGGTGGACATAGGAGTGGGCTGATCAATGGGAGATATCTTTAAGTTATGTTCAGCACCAGCCCCGCCAGCTCGCTGCAATCTACAGGGCAGCGGGAAGATTCTTCTGGTCGAGAAAGCATTACGACATTAGTTTGTTTTTTAACTTAGGTATTTCTCCACATATTGCTTATTTATACCCTGGTATGGCTCAGTTCTCAACGAAAAATAATGATTATTGCCATTGCGTTTTGCGTAAATGATGCAACATTCCAAGAGCAAGCCAGACATCAATATGAAATCATGTTTGTCATTATGGAACCACACTAAGAGCCTAAAAAAACAATAGGAGGTCCTAACACAGTGGAGGCCGCCTTTCAGGGAGCAGGAGGCCTCTTTTTAACATTGCCCCTCCCCCCCCCTGGAAGTATTTCGTGGCGACGCCACTGGGTACAACACACAGATATCCAACCGTTTCAGTGAGATGTCTGGGTATTCTCGGTGCTGGCACCCAACATAGCAAAATACTTATTTCCATCATGTACTATGGTAGCATAGACACAATAATGAAGTCCACGCCCTATTATATCAACTTCAAGTGCGAGAACGCCTCTCAGGATCTCAGAATCCCACGAGAGGATTAGGCGCACGTGATGCGACCTTACAAGGTCACATGAGGAGTGATATGAAGAGTGATGTGAGCAGTGACGGGTGACGTTTGTCATGTGACCTGAGAAAGCACATGACGAGCATGGCAACTGACCCGAGTGGATCTTCGGCTGGGTAACTGCGTAATGGCATTGACAGTACGTTAAACATTGAATTCGAATTATGTCGTTCAACAGAAATGGTTCGGTCAGATGGTGGATTCGTGGTATATGTAACCATCTCTGCTTAGCAAAGACCCTGATCCCAGAATCTATTTGTTGCATCCGACACAACAAATGTATTTCCCGTATGCCACACAGTGGAGCCGCAACCGACGGACCCACAGAACAAGGCCGAACAACTAACACCTTCCCGGCTCGCTGCCAAGTGCACACTGACCTTGCGGACGCTACGGCAGCGCTACAGCGGCCGCCGGTGGAACTACCACCGGAAAGTCTGAAAGGGCTGCAGACTCCGGCCGGGTAGCCTACATAAAACTATTCATTGAAGACATTTGGAGTAAAAGTACTAAAACACCAAATTACAACGGAGACTACTATCAAGGCTTTTCATCGTCCAGTGATGTGTACGTCCAGGCTGAGATTTAAAAACCCCGACGATAATGGGATAAATTTAGGCCAATTGCAGGCTGTATATTTCTGAACACTACTGGTGGTGCAAACAGTTAAATGGGCATAGTAAAGTCGATTGTTATGCGATGTACTCAATAAACGTCAATGTTAAGCTATAAAATCATTGGGACATGCGCAGTGACGTACCGAAGGGGGGCATTGAAGCAGTCCCCCCTGAGAGGGTGTCGGCCCCCAACAATCGCGCCGGGGTTCGACAAAATGGCGCCAGGCTCACTAAAAACCTGCTGGTGTCCCCAACAATCGTTCCGGGGGCCATACAAATCATATTGGGGCAAAAAAACGAAAAGCAGGAGACCCCGGAAATCGCGCTAGTGGCCCACAAAATCCCACAACAATGCCCCTGAATCATTGAATCATTGGGCTTCAAACATCACAATGGGCTTAAAAAATCCTTCCGGGACACTAAAGCGACGCCGATGGCTTCAACATGTGGGACAGGGTCCCTGGAAATACCGATGGTGCCCCCAAACGTTGTCCCGGGACCCCGATAAGTTGCACAAGGGCTCCAGAAAATCACATAAAGGCCTGAAAGGGCCGGACGCCTGGAGATTACGCTGGGAGACAAAAAGTATCCCCGGGGCCCCCGAAAATGACGCTGGGCCCAAAAAGACTGGCCGGACCTTCAAAATTACGCTGGGTCCCAAAAGGTTGGGCCGGGGCCCCTGATAATCGCGCTGTGTTCCCAAAAAAGTCGGACCGGGGCCGCTCAAAATCACACTGCGAGCACAAAAAAGTCGTGCCGTGGCCCTTGAAAATCACGATGGGCCCACAAAAACACGGGCTGGGCCACTGAAAATCACGTGGGTGGCCGAAGAAAAGTCCTACCGGGGTTCTTGAAAATCACAACGCGGCCCCAAAAGGTTCGATGGGGCCCTGAAAATCACGCTGAGCCTGAAGGTACCAAAAAATCGCGCCCGGGCCCCTCAAGATCACGCTAGGGGCTCGACAGGTCGCACCGATGCCCCAAAAATCACATCGGGAACACCCAATAAATGAACCCGGCGCAACAAACACAAAAAAAACCCAGTCCGGACATGGAAAATCACTCTGGGGTCCCAGCAATCGCTTCAAAGTAAACCAAGACTTGTTGGGTCCCGAAAGACGTGTTGAGGCCAGTAAACTCGCGATAGGGATCCCAACAAATGCAACAGGGTGAAAAGATCGCAATTAGACCCAAAAACTTCGCGTCGATGACCTTGGAAATCACTAGGGACCCAAAAAGTCACACTGGAACCCCATAGATCGCAGCTGTCTTCCCAAAACTCAATTTCTACCCGGAATGTTACTCTGCGGCCACAAAAAATGCGTCAAAGAAACCAAATAGGCGTCGGGCCCCGGAAAGAAGCGCGTTGGAGCATCGATAAAAATGCACCGGGAGCCCGGAGAATCGTACCGGGGCCCACAAATATCGCGCAGGAGGCTTACAAAAATAGAAGTCGACCCCAAGAAAACAAAAAGGGGGTTTATTGAGTCGACCCGAGCACCAGAAAATTCAGAACAGGTCCCTAAAGAAAGTTCTCCTGAGGGCCTTTCTACCATGAAGGGTGCCATCGGCTGAAAACAAACTTGTTGAGCAGCCACAGTGGCTTACTAAAGAGACAAATCCCCCCTCCCCCCTCCATCCTGAAGAGTTGGGCTCAGAAGAACCCAAGAATCGCTCTCGGGTCGCAAAAATTGTTCTGGGGGCGCATAAATTCGCGTCTGGGCACCCAGAATTAGCGGGACACCAGAGTACAGTGGACACCACAAATCTTGCGCCTGGCCCGAAAATTTGCGCCGGGAACGCCAAATTCGCGCTGGGGCCCAGATACGTACAACACGCCCGCGAAATGGCGCCAAGCCCCCCCCCCCAAATACCGCGCTGGGGCCCAGATACGTACAACACGCCCCGTGAACTAGCGCCAAGTCCCCCCCCCCCTAAATATCGCGCTGGGGCCCAGATACGTACAACACGCCCCGCGAAATGGCGCCAAGCCCCCCTAAATATCGCGCTTGGGATCGAAAAATTCCTGTCTGTAGGCCCATACATTGTGATCGGGTCATAAAAAAGTAGTCTCGTGGCTCCCAAAAATTGTCGTCGATGGCCCCAATAAGCACAGCGTGGCCACAAAATCACATCGAGACCCGACAAGAATTAAGAAGGAGCCTTGCAAAATTAAGAGAGATTCCGAAAAATAAACGTACGAGCCAGGAAAATCGCTCCTTAGCCCAGACATACCACCAAGATGCCTTACCAAATCGCATACGGCACCGAAAAACGCATCGGAGCTTTAAAAAAATCGCTGCGGGACAGCATAAAAATGTCCCCGGGGGCCCGAAAAATCAGGGCGTGGCTCGAACTTTACATAAATCAGAAGAAGTCACCAAAAAATTGCTTCGAGCCCAGAAAACTGCGTCGGATCCCCCGGAACCACGCGCCTGGGCCCGAAAAGTCGCGACGGGACCTCGAGAGATTATACCGGAGCCCCTAATATCGTGCTGCGGTCCCACAAATGTGAGCGAGGAACCTCAAATAAACACAGCGGGACCCTAAGAGCAGAGGTGCACAAAACGTCAAGAATGTCACCTACAAGCAATGAAACCCATAAATCTGCCACATTTCGAAACTTTCGGATTTTACCTAACCTACTCCAATAGCACAGGTCCCCCAAAACGGAATTGCACAGGTCTCCAATAGCACAGGTCCCTCAAAACGGTATAGCACAGGTCTCCAATAGCACAGGTCGCCGCAATCGAACCCTATCAACTATCACGGCGTATCTGTGACAGCCTGCTGCGCCATGGTTCAGCCTAATGGAGCTGGCTGCGTGGAGCCGATATTGTGCACCGGGATCTGTCCCAAAAGAGTTAGCGCTGCCAAATGTCCTGTTCCGAAATTGCAGTGATAACTTACCGAAATACAAGCGAACAGTTTGTGAAATAACCCAAAATAAACTGTACCTGAAATATTTTTGCGTTCAAATGTCTTTCCTGAAGTGATATGTCTTCTTTATGTGATGAATACTTTTCCTTCTTCGAATAATGATTATCTGTCACAACAATGGCACAGTTTCAGCCAATATCTGTCACCTACGCTGGCAGGCGAGTTGGCAGGTTTGTGCACCTCTGTCTAAGAGCACAACTGGAGGACGAAAATGTACCGGGCCCTCCAAAGTGTGCCGAGTCTGGCAAGATGCGACAGGGCCTCAAAACATGCGTTGCACCTCTAAATAAACACACCGGGAGTTTAAAAAGCAAAACACAACGGGACCCTCAAAGCACATCAGGGTCTTGAGATCACATGGGGCCTAAACAAAGACTGACGACTGCTGCTGGAGACACCGCCCAAGATATGGAACACAAAGACCGGCATTAAATAAACATTTCGGGGTCTGCGAAAACGCGCCGATACATAAACAATATCGTCGATGCAAAACAACCCAACCAAACTCTAAAAAGGAGCAGGGTCGCAAAAATGTGCTGGGCCCGTACAAAAAT
This sequence comes from Ashinkailepas kermadecensis, assembly GCA_034440615.1. Classification (NCBI taxonomy): domain Eukaryota; kingdom Metazoa; phylum Arthropoda; class Thecostraca; family Neolepadidae; genus Ashinkailepas; species Ashinkailepas kermadecensis. The sequence goes on along the minus strand of JAOTOM010002584.1, from coordinate 89,972 downwards.
TGACTGGAGCCCTAATACACATCCGTAAACAAAGAAAAACGGAGAGGTCCAAAAAAGGACACCTAACTAGAGCCTCAGTTCGGTAGCCAATTTGTGAGCGTATTTAACCAAAGGGATGAGGTGAATCAAAGCTCAGCGGTTATCCGGATTTCTTAGACACCAGAAAACATGAGAAGAAGAAAACGAATCATCGACATGAATTCAGGATAGGGCCTTGTGTCTCTTAAGTCTGAACACGCTATGACTTTATGAGGCACCGTGTGTTGTCACCTGTCAGCTATTTTGCACCGAATTGTTGGTCCCCAAAATAAGCGGTTACATTCCGTTTCAGCCGGGTGCTACATGATGTAGTTGTAGCATTTCGTTGCAAGTGGCGGATATTCTAAGATGCATGATGTGTACTACAGGGATGATAGAGTTGACTGATCACCTATATGTTGAAGTTAAGACCTGAGGATGAACACCATTCCATGCATTTTTATTTAGTGCGTTTTTCTTTGCCCCAGTTTGTTAGCATGCCAATCTTGGTCTGTCACACACCGGATCAAATAATTTTCAACCAGCGATCACCCGCCTTTCCCGTTTCTCATCCTCTCCAGCATCAATCATGATACTTCTTTTGCCATGGGACAGCAAGTACGTTCTTGCTGATTTTTTCTCCTCGCCAACATCAACGAACATTTACAATGGGGACATCTTAGTGACGTAAAGTACTAATCCATGCAAACTAGGGCACACCACATATCCATTAGTGAGGCTGTAATGAGCTTGCACTTCCCACACACACGCACATAGCGGAAGTTGAAGAAATTTTATTTCGACATTAATAGGTACTAATGGTTTCCTTGTACCAAGAATATCAACCTATCAATCATGATATCAACCATCAATCTCCACCATCAATCATGAGACTTCTTTTGCCATGGGGCAGCAAGTAAGCTACGTTCTTGCTTATTTTTGTATCCTCACCAACATCAGCGAACATTTACAATGGGGACATCTTAGTGACGTAAAGTACTAATCCATGGAAACTAGGGCACACCTCATATCCATTAGTGAGGCTGTAATGAGCTTGCACTCCCCACACACACGCAGATAGCGGAAGTTGAAGAAATTTTATTTCAACAGTAATAGGTACTAATGGTTTCCCTTGCACCAGGAATATAAACCTATTATTGAATTCACCAGTCTTGAAGAGTTACATGCTCAGCGAAAAGTGTGAATTTGAAAGTACTTACGCTGTGATGATAGGTTTTCGGTATAACATGTTGCTGGTAGCCATAGACGCACCCAGGGGCCTGCCCCTCCCCCCCCCAGCGGTGAGAGCTGTGTGCTCACTATTAAAATGATCGAGTTTTGTATCCAAAAGTGCTCAACCGTGGTACTTTGCGAAATTTCTTGTTGTGCCTCTGCTGTTGACCCTGGCCCACCCACTTTTTGAGACGTTCCTACGCCATGCATGTAGGCACTATTCAAGATTCAATTGGCAGACGATATATAAAGCTTGGGGGTTATTGTGGTTGTAGAAGATCAATTTTCTCCAAAGTCAAATTCACGAATTGGTCATCCAATGGCGTCGTCTTCGCGCGACAGGACATGTTCAATCACCATTTCATACTTCAATTCCGCGAATTTCCGCTGTACTGTTCTTGGCAAAGCAGCCATGACGACTAGAAGATTGCATGTTTAGCATCTTGGAGCATACCCGGCTCCCCCACAAGATCTAAGCTAAGACCGCTAATAAATGAACAAACCAACCTATCGGTGGTGTATAGTTCCTCCCAGAACCATTAATAGAAGACCCATTCGTATCAGTGCAATTCATCGCCATGCCCTCGAGAGTGGTGAAAAGCACACAGCAGGCAGCTGAAATGAATCCAACACGTGACGTGCTGTCGGACGGTTTCACATATAGAAGAGCGCATGCGCATTTGAAGCTTGTGTGGAGTCGCGCTTGATCCTGGATTTCAGTGTCGCTCGGTAAGTTTCAGTCTAGAATATGCGGTGTGGTTGAAATTATTTATCCTATGAATGGACAGCCCTTGATACATTTCCACTTCCAGCATTCACATATTTTCCTCCATTCATTCCAGCAGCAGTAATGATGGTGTTCTGGGCGGTTGTTGACTGGACAGCAGAACTGAGCAGATTCGGGATTTAAAACAATACAAATAGCGAATGCTATCCAACATAATGACTTGCATTCCCTTACTTTTAGTACAATGTGCATGTTACTTGAGAAAGGCGTTCGCCTAGTATGTGTCTTGCCCTTCTCGAGTTCAAAGGCGATTATTGGATTCAAGAATCAGCACAAAGGCGTGAGATGTAATGCTGCGGTACGCATTGTAACTGATTCTCTGGTTGCGTAATCGGGAATACTTTAGTGTACTACTGGCATAGATGCATTGTTAGGCGCTACCAAACAATAAAACTGCAAAACCAGCTGTAAAACTAAATATCTTGGTGGAATAGTTGATGAAAAATTAACATGGAAGTATCACACAGCATATGTTGCTGCAAAAACTAGCAGGAATCTAGGAATAATGGGAAGAGCAAAATACTTTATCACAAGTCGTGAATTAAAATACTTATATAATACTTTGATTCTTACCTATTTAAATTATTGTGCTTTAATATGGGGAAACAATTTTCCAACACGATTAGACAGAATTGTTCAAATATAAAAAAGAGCTTTAAGAATCATATATAAACAGCACTATGCATACCCTACAAATGAATTGTTTGTGAAATATAACATTCTGAAGTTCCCTCATATTGTGCATGAACAGAGCATATTACTACTTCACGGATTTTTTAATCAAACATTACCAATCACTATAATGAATATGTTCCAGTACTCATCACCAAGTAATTTAAGGCACGTTGAACATTTCCATGTACCTTTTTCATCGAAATCCTATAGATTTCATTCCATGCCATTTATAGCACCAAGAACTTGGAACAGTATCATTGGTACAAAATTTCCTTCCTGCAATCATGTGCCTATTAAGAAACAAGATATTAAAAAAAAGTTATCAGAGTTCATTTCATTAGCTCATATATCACAAATTAACTGTTGAGCAAAAATTAACCTTGATCATTTGCACACTGCAAAATGTGTGCATGTGTGTATGTTTATGTATGTGCATGTTAGTATATGTGTATGTATGTATATTTGTATATATATGTGAGTACACATGTGTCTATGTATGTGAAATATGTGTAGGTGTACATGTTTCATGTGTGGGCATAGGCAGGTTTGTGTGCTTGTGCATGTGTATGTACATGATCCAACTTCTCCATTTTCCCCCCTCATAACACATTTCACTTTGTGGCCCCAGGAGCTCCTTGGTGTTACTAGCTTGCTACCTAGCTGAGGTGCTCCTGGGGGTACTTCTACTAATAACTGGTGGTGGCCTATCGGCAAACAAAAAGAAAAAAACGGGATGCAACCATCTGTATTGAACAAGCAGACAAATGACATATATATTAGCATCCTGAGGCATTCCTAAGCTGGCTGTCCTAACTTTTGAATAGCTGGCGATGGGAAAGCCGAATATCAATCGAACCTGTAATAGTGCGTGTAGCCAAATAGGATAGGCTGCTGCATACGAAACAGGGGTCGACATTATAAAAAAAATGGGGAGCAATGATAGATGGACTGTATGGTACAGTATCTGAGCTGTGAGTGGGTGTTTGGTCATTTATGATTATCATTTTGTGGTCTCCTGGGACTGACTGGCTCCGGCTCCTGGGACTGACCGGCTCCAGCTCCTGGGACTGACCGGCTCCAGCTCCTGGGACTGACCGGCTCCAGCTCCTGGGACTGACCGGCTCCAGCTCCTGGGACTGACCGGCTCCAGCTCCTGGGACTGACCGGCTCCGGCTCCTGGGACTGACCGGCTCCAGCTCCTGGGACTGACCGGCTCCAGCTCCTGGGACTGACCGGCTCCAGCTCCTGGGACTGACCGGCTCCGGCTCCTGGGACTGACCGGCTCCGGCTCCTGGGACTGACCGGCTCCAGCTCCTGGGACTGACCGGCTCCAGCTCCTGGGACTGACCGGCTCCAGCTCCTGGGACTGACCGGCTCCAGCTCCTGGGACTGACCGGCTCCAGCTCCTGGGACTGACCGGCTCCAGCTCCTGGGACTGACCGGCTCCAGCTCCTGGGACTGACCGGCTCCGGCTCCTGGGACTGACCGGTTGAGGCAGGCGACTGTGCGGCGATGGGAGCGGGTTTTGAGCCAAGGAGGCAAGGTGCGTTCGATCGATATTGGTTTTATTGAGGTGGTGGGTTCGGTCTGGATGGACTTGGAGTTGTGGTGGGTTTGGTATCGATTGACTTGGTAGGCGTGGTGGGCTCGGTCTGGGTGGTAGCATCGGACGAGGTTTTGGGATGGGTTTGGGATATAGCGCAGGAAGTGGTGGGAGGGTCGGTTTGGCAGGAGACGGTGACCGTGTGCTTGCGGTCAGGTTGTGTGCCGGCTGAGGTGGCCCTGGAATTTGGTCTTGGTTTGGGCCGGCCGGGTGGGTGGGGTAGGGGGTGAGGACCCGGGGGAGGGAGTGCTGGAAAGGCGTCAGGGTGAGGGGGTGGACGCTGGCCGGTTGGCGGCAGGGTGGCGAATGGGTAAGACCGGGCCCTGAAATGCATGTGAGGGCACCGGGAAGGGAGGGGATGGGTGCCAGGTCTGGTTCTGTGGGGTTGGGTGGAGGTGGGAGGAGGCTGGGTGTGGGGTGGGGCGGATATGAGAGGAGGCCGGGTCCGAGGTGGGGTGGTAGAGGTAGGCGGAGGCTCTGGCCTGTGGTGGGGTGGATGTGGGAGGAGGCCGGGTCCAAGGTGGGGTGGTAGAGGTAGGCGGAGGCTCTGGCCTGTGGTGGGGTGGATGTGGGAGGAGGCCGGGTCCGCGGTTAGGTCGCATAGGGGGAGTGGGGTGCGGTGAGGGTGATGTTGAGGATGAGTGAAGCGTTGTGGTAGGGGGGTGCTGGACTCCGGGAGCCGGCTGCTGGTGGGTTGGTAGGATGGGTTCAGGAGATGGTCTGGGTGTGGGTCTCGGAGATGAGGGAAGCGCAGCTGCGTACCTGCGCCTGGCGGCTGGTGTGGTTTGGGATGGTGGGGTTTTGGAGGTGGGAGGGTGATGCGTTTTGTGAAATGTGGGTGTTGGTGTGCTGTGGTGTGTAGTACACCCTAGGCATACCGGCACACCTCCCTCTCGAATGCCCACTTCGAGCAGTCGGTGTCGGTGGCGGGATGCCGCCCATCATAGACTGCACCTATCCTTTCGGTAGATGTGCAGTCGGAAGTTGAGTGGTGTGCTGCACACTGGCCGCAGCATGGCTCTGGTGACGCGCACGCACGATCACCGTGGCCGTAGCGCATGCAAGGGTGGCAGCGTTGTGGGAGAGACACGTAGCGAGGTACGTCGTACTGCTTATCGTTTATGTGCAAATGTGGTAGGAACTGTTGTGTGTTGAGAGTCAGTACCAATATGTTGTGTGTGGGTCTTGCCTCCCGTCTGATGTTGTCTACTGTGGTGTCGAGGAGTGCTGTGGCGTCAAGCAGTGCTGCTATGTTGGCGAGTGGAATCGTGTCCAACTCTGGGGAGAAAATGCGGTCCCGACTAGTGCTAAGTGTGCGGTGCAGCGTGAACGAAAAGCGCCGACTGTTGAATGTGTTTGTGGCGAGTAGCGTTCGTGCATCGGCGCTGTTCTGTGTGTGTATGATGGTGTGGGTGGTGTGCCTAGTGATGGTGAAGTGCGGTGTTGTCAGGATGCCAGGCGTAGTGGTTGTGCGGGAGTAAAGGAAGACTCTGGTGTGATGGTGTTCGCCGGTTCGGTGGAGATGTACAATAGGTAGGCGCCTTGTGCAGAGTGGGCGTTAAGCGCCGGTGTGGGTGTCAGTGTTAGGGTATGGTTCGCCCCACCGACAAGGTTTCCTTGCTGAGAAAGACCAGAATTCGTCGCGCCCTGGACCGAGCTTTCGCCCTTTGGTCCCTGCCCCTACCACAATGGTCTAGAGCAGTGCACTCGTCACCGTTAGGTTTCCTCTGGGGAGGGGGGGGGAAAGGGTATCTAAGAGACGGAGAGAGATATTGATGATTTTGTGTCGGTGTATTTCCTTCTCGAGTCGTAGAAGTGTTCGTCGAGGGTGCCTGGAGCTCTTGTTGATTGCTTCTTCTTGATTCTCCTCTTTCCTCTTGACTTCTTGCTTCTTGCTCCTCTTGTCTTCTTTGCTTCTTGGGCTTCTTTGGTTTCTTGAGCTTTCTGGTGTCGCCCCTGTGTGTGGTGACGCGTGTCCTTTTTTACGAGCTCCCTACGGAATGATCTCGTGATGTCGGCTCACGAACATGGTTAAAATCATGAGAGGAAGTCTCGCTTGTATGCGAAAAAGTCGTGCTCTGGCAGCCTGCGCGGCATTTATGGCGATCCTTGTGCGTGAGCATGGCTGCATTAACAAGACCGCCGGCGTCGGGAGATTTATCAATGTGAGCTATCGCACATGAGGACGGTCGTTTTCATGTACTTTTGACGACATGTTTTGCACCCTACATCTTTTCTGATTTCCGTATATGTGCTAATTCTAAATTCGCTCTTTGTTTTGCGACTTTACGAAGATCTAGGGCCGGTGTCCCAGGGTTGAAGCGGTTAGGATGTTGTGTTTTTGTGTGTCTTGTCTGTGTTTAGTCTGTGGTTGCTTACCCGTCGGTGCCATCGGCGCAATGGGAAGTAGCCAGTGTTGTTGCCTTAGCACCCAGCGCCCCGGACAGTGTATCTCTCCTTGTGTGCTTTGGGTCTGGCGGTTTTTCACTGCTCCTGTAGCTCGGTCGAGTCGGTCAGTCCCCGCAGCCGGTCAGTCCCCGGAGCCGGTCAGTCCCCGCAGCCGGTCAGTCCCCGCAGCTGGTCAGTCCCCGGAGCCGGAGCCGGTCAGTCGCCGGAGCCGGTCAGTCCCCGGTGCCGGAGCCGGTCAGTTGCCGGAGCCGGTCAGTCCCCGCAGCCGGTCAGTCCCCGGAGCCGCAGCCGGTCAGTCCCCGGAGCCGGAGCCGGTCAGTCGCCGGAGCCGGAGTCGGTCAGTCCCCGGAGCCGGAGCCGGCCAGTCGCCGGAGCCGGAGTCGGTCAGTCCCCGGAGACGGTCAGTCGCCGGAGCCGGAGTAGGTCAGTCCCCGGAGCCGGAGACGGTCAGACGCTGGAGCCGGAGCCCTGGAGTCTGGACCACGTCATGAAGTCGCCCTCTCTGCCTGTACATCAGCTCCGCGTGACGGAGGCGATGCCGTCGGCCGGCTCTGAGGACGAGGACATTTGCTCTTTTTATTAGGCCATCTGTAACACGTTTGAGGTGAACAATGCGCTATGTCATGTCCTGGTGAAAATATTGACACAATTGTGTTCTGGACGAATCATTTATCGACCATTGGTGTTGCTTGTTACGTCAGTACCGAATTGCAAATCAAATATGTTTGTGGTGACCATATTTGCCGAAAATGAGCCGCGAGAGAGAATTGGAACATGGTTACCACATGGAATTTTTGCCAAGGCCACAGCATGATAATCTTAAAGGACCAAACACTCACAGCACAGATACTGCTCTGTGGTCTGTCTCTGTCTCTGTCTCTGTCTCTGTAGCTGTCGCTGTCGCTGTCGCTGTCGCTGTCGCTGTCGCTGTCGCTGTCGCTGTCGCTGTCGCTGTCGCTGTCGCTGTCGCTGTCGCTGTCGCTGTCGCTGTCGCTGTCGCTGTCGCTGTCGCTGTCGCTGTCGCTGTCGCTGTCGCTGTCGCTGTCGCTGTCGCTGTCGCTGTCGCTGTCGCTGTCGCTGTCGCTGTCGCTGTCGCTGTCGCTGTCGCTGTCGCTGTCGCTGTCGCTGTCGCTGTCGCTGTCGCTGTCGCTGTCGCTGTCGCTGTCGCTGTCGCTGTCGCTGTCGCTGTCGCTGTCGCTGTCGCTGTCGCTGTCGCTGTCGCTGTCGCTGTCGCTGTCGCTGTCGCTGTCGCTGTCGCTGTCGCTGTCGCTGTCGCTGTCGCTGTCGCTGTCGCTGTCGCTGTCGCTGTCGCTGTCGCTGTCGCTGTCGCTGTCGCTGTCGCTGTCGCTGTCGCTGTCGCTGTCGCTGTCGCTGTCGCTGTCGCTGTCGCTGTCGCTGTCGCTGTCGCTGTCGCTGTCGCTGTCGCTGTCGCTGTCGCTGTCGCTGTCGCTGTCGCTGTCGCTGTCGCTGTCGCTGTCGCTGTCGCTGTCGCTGTCGCTGTCGCTGTCGCTGTCGCTGTCTCTCTCTCTCTCTCTCTCTCTCTCTCTCTCTCTCTCTCTCTCTCTCTCTCTCTCTCTCTCTCTCTCTCTCTCTCTCTCTCTCTCTCTCTCTCTCTCTCTCTCTCTCTCTCTCTTGTTTCGGCTGCCATTTTGTCCTCTTCTCCTGGCACGTTCAAATGGACTCACTTTTTAGCGATCGCTTTCCTATTCATCAAATAGTTGAATGCTCATTTGCTGCTGTAGGTATGCTGCATAATTGAATGCGGCTGTATTCCACACAATGTAAGCCAGTGCTGCTGTATTCCACACAATGTAAGCCAGTGCTGCTGTATTCCACACAATGTAAGCCAGTGCTGCTGTATTCCACACAATGTAAAGCAGTGCTGCTGTATTCCACACAATGTAAGCCAGTGCTGCTGTATTCCACACAATGTAAGCCAGTGCTGCTGTATTCCACACAATGTAAGCCAGTGCTGCTGTATTCCACACAATGTAAGCCAGTGCTGCTGTATTCCACACAATGTAAGCCAGTGCTGCTGTATTCCACACAATGTAAGCCAGTGCTGCTGTATTCCACACAATGTAAGCCAGTGCTGCTGTATTCCACACAATGTAAGCCAGTGCTGCTGTGTTCCACACAATGTAAGCCAGTGCTGCTGTATTCCACACAATGTAAGTCAGTGCTGCTGTATTCCACACAATGTATGTAAGTGCTGCTGTATTCCACACAATGTAAGCCCATGCATCTTTGGCCCGGCCACCCCTCTACAATGGAGGACACGTGGAATCATTTCTTGGTGGTAATGCAATCCCTCAAAGGTAATATTTCTGGATTAAAAATAATTGGAGAAGAAGTTGTATCAAATGATGGTGCAGTCTGCTGTTCAGCCCAGCATTCATCCATTCCGGTGGAGTCAGTTAGGAATATTAGCAGTTGTTAGAGTAAAGTCATAAAGTCATAAAGTGTTCAGGCTTAATAAGAGCCACAGGGGCCCATCTGGGTTAAGCCTATCTGGAAAAAGTACTAGAAATGTACATACTCTCACCCCAAACAATCCCTTATCTCAAGTACCTAGGAAGCTATATATCGCAATTCGCAGCCTATCTAGCACCAATTCACTTGCTATTGCATAACACACTCCCATTGTGCTACCATAGACAATCTCATCAGTATCACATCCCGAAGGAAGGTGCTGAATCCACTGCTAGGTACACCCTATATAAAGTTATAAAGCGTTTAGACTTAATAAGAGACTCAAGGGCCCATCCAGTTAAGTATGTAAATGGAAGATAATATAAGCCTGGTAAAAAGACCCTCCCCAACCATCCCACATCCTGAAGAAACAGTCCTCCAATATCCCACACACCTATCAATGCCTATCTACCCTAGCTTTCCAGCCCTATTCCCCTGATCTCTCTTAACACATGTGGATTGAATGCCTTATCAATAATTCTCCAAATGCATCCATGCCTGCTTAAAGGGGTCTGTGCCGTGCACACTTACTTAACATACATCTCACCCCATCCATCACAAATTAGAAATCAAAAACAAGATTTTCCTGTCTAAAAAATTAATCTACCCTACTTTTAAATACATTCAATGAGGAACTCCCCACAACATCAGCAGGCAGCCCATTCCACTGATCAATAACCCTTTGACTGAAGACCTGTTATCGCTTAGCTGTCCTACACCTCAACTTGTCTAACCTGAATTGATGACCCCTATGTGATACTCTAGACTGAAGAGCACCATTTAAATTGACCTGATCTAGTTCTTTAACAATTTTGTGCATTTCAATCATGTCCCCCCTTAATCTCCTATACTTGAGAGTGAGTACATATCTAATGCCGCAAGCCTTTCTCCATATTCTAAGTTACCTATTCCACTGATGAGTCTAGTTGCTTTGCGCTGTACTCTCTCTAACTTGTCTATATCTTTTTCTAGGCAGGGACTCCAAGCTTGTACAGAATATTCCAAGTGGGGTTGCACGTATGCTAAGTGCAGTTTTTTTCAAGACTTCCTTGCTCTTATACATCACACTTCTATTAATGAGTCCCAGCATTCTGAGTGCTCTGTTCCTAGCTGAGCTACATTGCTTTTCTGCTTTAAGGTCGTTTGAAACCAACACACCTAAGTCCCTTTCCTCTTCAATAACATCTAGTTCCCTCCCTCCCATTGTATATCTGAAAGTCTCACCTCCAGACCCCAGATGCATAATCTTACACTTGTCATAGTTGAAAGACATCTACCAGCCCACTTTTTTAGGTCCTCCAAGTCTAGTTGAATATTTATAGATTGATCACAACTGTTTGCCATTCCTATCAGCTTGATGTCATCCGCAAATTTGAACACTCTATTCCTCAGCCCTACCTCAATGTTATTCACAAAGATGATAAAGAAGGGAAGTGGCCCTAGAACAGAGCCCTGTTCTAGTACTGTTCCTGTTACTGTACTGTTCCTGTTCCTGTACTCCACTCACAACATCCTTCCAATCAGATTTACATCCATTTAACATTACCCTTTGTTTTCTTCCCCTCAACCATGCTTCAATCCAACCTATAACTTTTCCAACAATCCCATGTTGCTGTAGTAGAGTAGCAGCCACATGTCGTGTGTCTGCCCCCCCCCTTCCCCCGGTTCCGTCGCTCAAGCATCATACTTCATGGTAAACAGTCTCGACCGACTTCGACGAGTAGCGAGTGGTACGACGTGCCTCACCGCACTGCCCCTTGATGTTGTCGCCGCCACATCACCCGAAGCCGCCAACAGCGGGCCAGAGCGCGGCCAGCCAAAGATAGCGGGGTGTCACGTGGCCGGCCGCCGACGGGCCGACGCGCTGGTCGATGGTGCCGCCGGCCGGCGCGCGTCGGCACCGACGGCAGTCAGCTGATCGTCGGACGGCCGCTGGCTCCGCGCCGACGCCGCCGCCGCCCGCAGAAGGTCATCTGCTCCAGCGGCAGGACAGTCGCAGCAGACGTGCCCGCCTCGCGGAGGGTGGCCGATACAAGGCGGCACAGCCACATCAGAAGTGGATTCGGCGTCGGTAGCCGAAGGTTGCCCTCAGGTGAGCAGGTCACGGGCACGACAGGGTGGTCAGCTACCGCCCGTCTACCGCCAGGGTCAAGGGAACAGGTCACAGGCACGACAGGGCTGTCAACTACCGCCCATCCACCGCCAGGGTCCAGGGAGCAGGTCACGGGTACGACAGGGTGGTCAGCTACCGCCCGTCCACCACCAGGGTCAAGGGAGCAGGTCACGGGCACGACAGGGCGGTCAGGTACCGCCCGTCCACCGCCAGGGTCAAGGGAGCAGGTCACGGGCACGACAGGGCGGTCAGGTACCGCCCGTCCACCGCCAGGGTCAAGGGAGCAGGTCACAGGCACGACAGGGCTGTCAGCTACCACCCGCCCACCGCCAGGGTCAAGGGAGCAGGTCATGGGCACGACAGGACGGTCAACAGGGCCGGGATGGCCGAGTGGTTAAAGTGTTGAGCTTTGAGTACCAAAAGTCCCGGGTACAACACTCGCACCACTACATTCCCCAATCCCGCGGCCCACCAGCGAAACAGTGTGGGCGGCGCCATTAGCTGTGATCGTGCATACAGTACGTCAAGAACCACCCAATAAACAAACAACAGATAGAACGGTCAGCTGTCGCCCGCCACCGCCAAGGTCAGGGGGTCGGGTCACTGGAGTGCGATACTGCCGCCCTGCGGTGGCATCCATACCCACTCAGATGACGAAGGCTGAAATTGTGTCCTCTCTGCACACAATTGTTCTGTCAATAGGCAAAGCGCCAAGATCCCAGATGTTTTTTTGACCCTGTACCCATGGCCGTCGCCAGGCTTTCAATGTGGGGGGTGGGGGGAGGATAAAAATCAAGCTTTTACCCCAATTTCTCCAAATTGTTGTTCGAAAACCCAAAAAGAAATCGGATTTACACCGAAATGTGTGATGTTGGGAAACTTCCCCCAGTGCCAGGAGGAAGCTGGACATGAACCTGATAAAAACAGGCAAGTCAAACTTAGTAGAGCATGCTGTCAATGACAGGCTAAGAGCCTTTTAATAAGCATTTTGAGCAAAGGCACCAGAGAAGCCAAAAAAACAAAAAAACTGTACTTAGCATATGTGCGACCCCACTTGGAATATTATGTACAAGCATGGAGCCCCCTACCTAGAAAAAGATATAGACATGTTAGAAAGAGTGCAGCGCAAAGCAACTAGACTCATCAGTGGAATAGGTAACTTAGAATATGGAGAAAGGCTTGTGGCATTGGATATGTACTCACTCAAGTATAGGAGATTAAGGGGTGACATGATTGAAATGTACAAAATTGTTAAAGGATTAGATCAGGTCAATTTGAATGGTGCTCTTCAGTTTAGAGTATAACATAGGGGTCATCAATTCAGGTTAGACAAGTTGAGGTGTAGGAGAGTTAAGCGAGAACAGGTCATCAGTCAAAGGGTTGTTGATCATTGGAATTAACTGCCTGCTGATGTGGGGAGTTCCTCATTGAATATATTTAAAAGTAGGGTGGACAAATTTTTTAGACAGGAATATCTTGTTTTTGAGTTCTAATTTGTGATGGATGGGGTGGGATCTATGTTAAGTAAGTGCGCACGGCACACACCGCACACACGGCACACACAGCAAGCATGGATGCAGTTGGAAAATTATTGATAAGGCATTCAATCCACATGTGTTAATAGAGATCAGAGGAATAGGGCTGGATAGCTAGGGTAGATAGGCATTGATAGGTGTGTGGGTATTTGAGGACTGGTTTCTTCAGGATGTGGGATGGTTGGGGTTGGTCTTTTTACCAGGCTTATGATATCTTCCGTTTACAGACTTAACTGGATGGGCCTTTGGGTCTCTCATTAAGTCTAAGTGCTTTATAACTTTATATAAGGTGTACCTAGCAATAGATTCAGCACCTTCCTTCGGGATGTGATACTGATAAGATTGTCTATGGTAGCACAATGGGTATGATGGGAGGAGTTTTTAATTGTTTGAGTGTGTTATGCAATAGCAAGTGAATGGTGCTAGATAGGCTGGGATATATAGCTGCCTAAGAACTTGAGCTAAGGGATTGATTGGGGTGAAAGTATGTACATTTCTAATACCTTTTCTAGATAGGCTTAACCCCGATGGGCCCCTGTGGCTCTTATTAAGCCTTAACACTTTATGACTTTATGACTTTATGAAGCTTTCTAACCAAAATGAACAGACGAAATGCAAATGTGGCTCAAGGTAGCAATTCAGGCGCCAGGTAAGTTCTAGCCAAATGCAACCACTTTCAGACACCAGCCCATTTCAACGCATGGGTGAGGTTTTGAATACTTTTGAGGGTGCAAGTGTGGACTCAATGTGGACTTTGCCCCCACCACCACCCCGATAATTTCAACTTCTAACATGGGACCCTATAAAGTGTGCCTAGTGGCGCAACTAGGCTAATGTGACGTGGGGATAATATATTTTTAAGCGGCCCATCCTATACCAAGTATTTAATCGTCCCCGGATTTCGACCGATGTGGTGTTGTTTCGCGGGCTCCTTCTTAAATTTGTAATGTGATCATTTTTGTATCTCCTGATTCCTGTAGGGGACGGGAACATAAGTGTAGGAACCATGACATTGTTTGTATGAAAGAAATACCCGAAGGGACCATTTTCCAGTGAATGCTCTTTGGTCTCATGTTTACAGTTTACAAATATTGCTCTGGAATATGTGGCATGTTGTCGATGGAGCAAATAAGAGCAAGTCTCAATGCCGACCTATGGATTCTTACACTCACGGACAAGAACATTGTTGTTCTGGTCTCCATGTTCTCCATTTCCTTTTCGGCGGTCTCTCGAATGTAGGAAAGTTTGTCAGTGATGAGGGGAAAGTCGTCAATTTATTGATCGAAATGATGTTCGAAACATTAGAAAGCGAGGGAGGAATGACATGAGGGATAATCTGTCTTGGCACTGGAACGGCTTCGATGCTCATTTGAGAAGTGAATGAAATTTGCGATGATATTTCAGATGTATCTATTGTGGAACTTCGTGGGATGTTTCACGAAACGTTATCAATGGATATCACTAGTGCTTATTATCCTATAGAGTTGGATAAATTTGTGTTTCAATACGTCACGAGTAGCTCAATGTAAGGACATGACAAGAAAACGGAGGCGATATGATAAAAAGTTGTATTAGGTGTCAATTTCCACTAAATTGTCAGACTTTTTATAACATGTTACAGACCCCATTGTAACCCACACGTCATCTTTAAGCTCCATTACAGTTCGTGAATTGCATATTTCGCCTCCATTGTAGCCACTGGTGGATCTATGGGGTTTGGCCCCACCCCAAGCGGCTTGAATAAGGGGCTAAGCGATCCTTTGCCCCCACCCCACTGGTCGGGATCGGGAGTTTTCTCCTACAGAACGAATACGTTTACGAATCTCTAGGGGTCCTATTAGAAAACATGCCAAAGTCAATCTTGGCACATACGGCAACTTCAGTCCTTTAAAATACAAGAAGCTGAATAAGTCGTTTTCAACAATAAAACAAAAGCTAATTTCACTGCATCGCCGCACAAAATGTTTCGATTTAAAAAACAAAGTGTGACAGACGCGAGATGGGCAGAAAGCTTGATGGGATTATCTCGATCACCCAATCACAAGTGCCGCACCGAACGGGTACAGTGCCGCACCAAGCGGGCACCATGGCTGCACCGAGCAGGCACCACGGCTGCACCAAGCGGCACCACAGCTGCACCGAGCAGGCACCGAGGCTGCACCAAGCGGGCACCACGGCTGCCACCAGCAAAGCAGGCACACCAACGTGAATCGGGGCGGCCGTGCATGACGAATGTGGCCTGTCGTGTGTATTCACCAAGGTTGTGCCATGACTGTGTTGGAAATATACGAGTGAATATGACCCGAAAAGGAGACAAGTTAGCCCAGGGGTAGAGCGCTGGTGTTTCAACTGAAAGGCTGTGTCATTCTGTCGCTTCTCGCTGCCGCTAAGCATCCAGGTGAGCAATTGCCCGTATAGCCTGGAATGGGTTTGTGCGTCGTGAAAGCTCCAATAAAACACGGTACAAAATAGTAACGAGTGTTTTGAATAGCTACGTGTCGTTTTCTAAATCGATGTCACGTGGCGCGCAAGTCAAGAGTTCGATTATATATAATTTCAGTTGTAAAGCTGATGCAGGACGAACGTGCAAACTACCTGGATCATAGCGAGCTCATTTAAGTCATTTATATAAGAATACATTTAAGCTTAAAATGTAATACTGGAGAACATTGGTGGAGAGCTCTCGAGATTCCGGGGGGGGGGCAGCAAGAAGTGCCCTCCCACAGGCAACAAATCCAACTTAAAATGAAGAAGACATCGGTTCTCACGTTGTTTCAGCCCCTCCTCTTGAGCGTTGCATTTAGGTTGATTCTTCTTGTAGAGCAAACATTTTCATGGAGGGTTCAATGAGGGTCCAACGAACCCAGGGGTCCTGACGCTCCTCCCCTGGATCCCAACCTCTACTGGAGGGCTACGCGCTCTGGTATAATTTGTTTTTTGGGATCGCCTTTGCTATCGCCCGACCCAAATTAAAATGGCGTGTCGGAGCCACTGTGTGCACGCACTATTTTACCGCAATCCACCCTTAACAAACTTTCCCCGGGCTGTCGCACCATGTTCAAAACTATCTAGCGTACATGCGTAAGCTTGTCTACGATTATCACCCTGCTACATGAAAGCCGAAACATCTAACATTATGGGAATATAACCCTATGTGTAGTGCCATGTTACTGGATTATGTCAAATTCTTACCGAACCACACAAATAAGCTCCGACACTATAACTACAAGACAAAATTAAGACAGGAAAATTCTGAACTTCAGCTCCAATTTCCAACCACAAAATGAAATGACACTATATGGAAATAGCCAGGAGCTTTTCACTTTATCATATAAAGTGTAACAAAACATAAAGCATGGCTGCATTCTGCAGAACTTCACCACTGCTGAACTGATTAATCCGAGGTGCTTTAGATGTAGGCAAATATAATCGTACATGATGAGTAATACATAAGTAATACTTTCCTTGAGAGTTCGGAAAGGTGGTCTAGCCTGTTGGTCGCTCACATATAAAAAGCAGTTACTTCGTCCAGCAAGCGCTATCGCGAGATAAAAAAGTTCCCGTCACCGTGCGAGTAAAAGAGAGCCGACTCGTAACGCACGCGAACTGCACTCTGGTGTGCAACTCTGGTGGACAAGAGGCAGGTTATAATTGAACTATGGGCTACCAGTTCTCTGTATCACATCAGCCTGCGGCGGACCTGGCTGGCGCCTCTGGGAATGTATTCAGCCGGCGCCCTGGCGACACTATTCCGCGGCACGACCGGCCGGCGCGGCCGCCTCGCCGCCACCAGTGCGGGCCGTGTGCGCGACTGTGAGTCCGTTGCCAGGTCGAGTGGGCGGCCGGCGGGACGCTGCCGAGACACTGGAGACTGGAGGGACCGCGAGTGCGGCCGGTCCGAGCAGCGGAGCCACACTGGGCGGGCGTGTCTGGTGACGGTCACAGGGTCCAGCGGGCGCCTGTCTGACCACCGCTGCCGCACCGCTACTGCAGAAGTCAGCCATGACGCTCGAGTGAGTACACTGCACTCATATATTTATATATATATATATATATATATATATATATATATATATATATATATATATATATATATATATATATATATATATATATCTATATATATATATATATATATATATATATATATATATATATATATATATATATATATAATATATATATGTAATATATAATATATATATATATATATATATATATATATATATGAATAAATGTCCACCTATGCTTGCATGCTATGTGCATGTGAGTTGGGACGGGTTAGTGCTGGGCGGGGAGGGGGTAGACGTGAATGTGTCGGAGTCATAGTAGGAATTTGTTGAAATTCGTCATACCTTGAAATCCGTACAATTAATGTAATCTTCGAACGATCGCTCTCGCGCCGCTGTTTGACTCATATGATTTCCGTTTCGCGAAATGTCTAGCTGCCATTAGATATGTGATATACCAGTCGATGTGATTTCACTGACATATTTGGGAGATATGCAAGCATTTGGTGAAATATCCGCGTACCCGCAGGCGTTGCAATGCAGTCCCACTTGATATAGGACCTCTTCTGAAGGAGCTACTTCCTAGATGAATACGTATTTCATTACACGCGAGGATGGTATGGAATTACCCACCTGATGGTGGTGTTAGATTACGTCCGTTCTTATCTGATTGTTTTTAGAAGCATTTCTCCTGGTTCTGGCATGGTTCGGCTGCCTCGCTAATGTCGCCTGCTTATCTTCTTTTCGTGTGCATGCATAGAATACCAATTCACTCTACCAATAACTGGTCTTTTAGTTGTTGACTAGGTTATTAACATATACAATTTGTTCCTTGGGTGGAATTAAGGGTTTATTAAATCCCCGAACACCAATAGGACTTTGGCGTGCTGTAACGGTAATGATGTCCACAAACCTTCGTGAGCAAGACGACCTGACGCAACCAGTGCCGGAGACGCGACCTGACCCAATCAGTGACGGATATCGCATGGGACCCAATCAGTGACGGATATCTCATGGGACCCAATCAGTGACGGATATCTCATGGGACCCAATCAGTCACGGATAGCCCATGGGACCCAATCAGTCACGGATATCCCATGGGACCCAATCAGTGACGGATATCGCATGAGACCCAATCAGTGACGGACACCCGACCTGACCCTATCAGTGACGGATATCTCATGGGACCCAATCAGTTACATATATTTCATCGGACCCAATCAGTGACGGATATCCCATAGGACCCAATCAGTGACGTATATATCATGGGACCCAATCAGTGATGGATATCTCATGGGACCAAATCAGTGATGGATGGGACCCAATCAGTGACGGATATCTCATGAGACCAAATCAGTGACGGACACCCGACCTGACCCATCAGTGACGAACCCCCGCTCTGACCCCCATCAGTGACGAACACCCGACTTGGCCCAATCAGTGACGGATATCTCATGGGACCCAATCAGTGACGGAGACACGACCTGCCCAATCAGTGACGAACACCCGACCTGACCCAATCAGCGACGGACACCCGACTTGACCCAATCAGTGACGAACACCCGACCTGGCCCAATCAGTGACGGAGACCCGACCTGCCCAATCAGTGACGAACACCCGACCTGACCCCATCAGTGACGAACACCCGACCTGACCCAATCAGTGACGTACTCCAGATCTGTCCCAATAAGTAACGAAGATCCGACCCGACCCAATCACTGGTATGTCTACGTATTACTGTCGGAGGAACTTACAATGATTATGGATGCCCATTCATAGGGTATCCATGTTACAATCGTAGAGCGTTATCAACATCAGAGGCATCAAGCCGCCCCATAAAGGTATGCAGTTTTAACTCAAGGATCTGACCCATGTCCCATGCAGCGCATTGTACCATACATAGGGGAGCAGGTAGACATGGAAGAACATAACGTGCACTCTGGTAGAAGGATCGAGACTGTACCAACATATATTTGGGACGCGGACCGATTCAACTAAGCTGTTTTAATGCATGTAATGTCTTGCGCAGAGGATTACCATGGTGTGCTATAAAATACGAATGTTTCCATGTACTTTGCAACTGCTTAGTTAGATATCTCCCTATTATTATCCTAATGATCACTAGCTAATTATTGTTCCGTCACAGCAAATACGATGCACAGGTTCCTATGTTTCACTTACCTGCATAATGCATTACTACGGGTACCGGACAAGGTAGGGCAAGAAACAGCCTGTGAAGCCACGTGCTGTAAACACCATACACTGTACAACTGATCACGACAGACAGTGATGGAGGTGACACTGAAACCCGCCACAACTGATCACGACAGGCAGTGATGGAGGTGACACTGAAACCCGCCACAACTGATCACGACAGGCAGTGATGGAGGTGACACTGAAATCCGCCACAACTGATCACGACAAACAGTGGTGGAGGTGACCATGATCCCCCCACAATTGATCACGACAGGCAGTGGTCGAGGTGACACTGAAACCCGTCACAACTGATCACGACACACAGTGATCGAGGTGACACTGACCCGTCACAACTGATCACGACAGGCAGTGATCGAGGTGACACTGACCCGTCACAACTGATCACGACACACAGTGATCGAGGTGACACTGAAACCCGCCACAACTGATCACGACAGACAGTGATCGAGGTGACACTGACCCGTCACAACTGATCACGACAGGCAGTGATGGAGGTGACACTGAACCCGCCACAACTGATCACGACACACAGTGATCAAGGTGACACTGACCCGTCACAACTGATCACGACAGGCAGTCATGGAGGTGACACTGAAACCCCCCACAACTGATCACGACAGGCAGTGATGGAGGTGACACTGAAACCCCCCACAACCGATCACGACAGGCAGTGATGGAGGTGACGCTGAAACCCACCACAACTGATCACGACAGGCAGTGATGGAGGTGACACTGACCCGTCACAACTGATCACGACAGGCAGTGATGGAGGTGACACTGACCCGTCACAAATGATCACGACAGGCAGTGATGGAGGTGACACTGAAACCCCCCACAACTGATCACGACAGGCAGTGATGGAGGTGACACTGAACCCCACAGAATTGATCACGACAGGCAGTGTCGAGGTGGCACTGGAACCCGCCACAACTGATCACGACAGGCAGTGTCGAGGTGGCACCGGAACCCGCCAGAACTGATCATGGCAAGCAGTAGTGGAGGTGGCACAGAAACAGCGGAAGCGCCGGCGTAAGAACGGCAGGGGATCTGGCAGAGGGCAACTGTCTCTACTCTAAAGGTTGAGGAGGAACTGTGATGCGACTCATTGCGTTGCAAAGAAGGATTCAACATGACTGTGTTTGTCCTGAACTCTAAAAATGGTCTGATTCCCCTGGGAGGACGGAGCTTCTTCGTGTGGTTGCATGTGTGTTGATATTTTAATCTATGCCCTCCCTGTATCGTCCTTGATGCTCATAAGCATGACTATTTTCAGATCCAAAGACCATAAAAAAAGAAAATGGTCTCAGAGATACCGATCTTCTCTGAAGCAGCTGAAGCCAATCAGGTCATCTTCAAAGTAAGTACAAAATCTGTAGGCTTCTTTTGATGTGTCAAGAAACTTTTGTTGTTGCCATATGGTACTGAAGTTTGCCACCTATCTTTCATAGCATGTTTTTGGTCACCAAACCGTGACTACACTGTACAAAAATTAGCACCCCTATGGTGCTATTTCAGATGTCAAATTCAAGCACCACAGGGCTGCTTGAATTAAGCACCTTTCTGGAGTTGGCATCGCATCGTAAGATTTCAAGTGCTAAATATAAGCATGGTGCTTATGACTAGCAGCTTTTCATTGGGCTATATTTAGTAGCAGGGTGCTTGAAATGAGCTCCCATGGGGTGCGTGCGCTTTAGCACCCTAGCACCCCCAGGGTGCTAGTTTTTGCTCACGCCGAAAACCAACACCTCCTGGATACGGTTCGCCTATGATGCACCTCCTGGATACGCCTAGCAACAATTGCTGGTGATAATCCAGGTTTTTTAGCTTTCTTTCAGCTGATAAATTCTGAGCAGCACAATAAACCACCCAAAAACCATTGTCTGAGAAATGAAATGTTTAGCCCACAGAATAATCTACTACTGGCATAGCCCACTCAGCTTTTCGGTGTCCATATATGAATAATGATGTCATAAAATAAGAATTAGGCTTGTTTGCCCCAGAGCAAAACCACATATGCCTTGCTAAACATGCCAGGTATTATGTGTTGTCAAGCTCAGGTATGTTGGTTATTGTAGCTTGAGGTTGCATCAACTGCGTAGGTCATTCAGAGCCCGTAATTTTGGTGGTGTATGTAGCGAGGTTAGCAAGATGCTGACATAATCAAGTTTATACCAAGGATGTGGGAAAACATTTGCTGTGAAGACACACCCACATTGTACAGACTAAGACAGGCTTGTGATTATGGGTCCAGAGGTTCTCTTGATCCCAGAGAGACTTCTCTTTCTTAACTTCAATCTTGCCGCACGACTGCACCGATCCGCACGCCATCGAATCCCAAACCAAAATGGCCGAATGTTGGTGCAGTTGTTTCGTTAAGCAGCGTCAAGGTGCCAATGTTCCCGCCATTTTTCCACGCTGCTTATTTTAACTATCCAATTGCTAACTGTAAGCACCCATAGAACGTTCAAACTCCCGCCAAAAAGCACGGACTATAACAGTGCTAGATATAATACGCCAGATTTGATAAAAGCAATTAAGGCTAAAAAAGATGCATTTAGAGTGTTTAAGGAAGCTTCATATATCGTAACTTTAAGGTCGTATCAAAAAGTTAGAGACGCTGTGAAGCAGACAACCAGAGCAGCAAAGCGAGCAAAATAATTGGGTTCGGCTAGGAACTGTAATGGGAACAGTAAAAAGTTATTTGGTTTTTACAAGCTGAGTAAAGTCTCTAGCACAATTGGTCCATTGGAAGTAAATGGGACTATATTTAGCGAGGATGGTGAGATGGATGAGGAGCTGAGCAAGACGATAAAATCAGTGTTCACATTGGAAGATATGACTAATCTGCCAACCGTACACCACAGTTCAATGACAGGTGATCGGATAAACGATGTTGATTTCATTGGTAGTGATGTTTTCAATGATATCAGGAAAATAAAGCCAAACAAGGCAGCAGGACCTGATTAAATTTATTCTAGGGTATTGCGGGAAGCTGAAAGGGAACTGGCAATTCCATTTAATATAATATTTGGTACATCAGTTTCACAAAATGGAATTTCAACAGATTGGAAAAGGGCAAATGTAGTTCCTATTTTCAAGAAAGGAGAAAGAGGGACAGTTGAAAAATATAGACCAGTAAGCCTCACATTCCTAGTCTACGAGGTACTCGAATCAATGGGGTCTGAAAGTTGATAAAAATGTAGATGGCGCTGAGAGTCAATGGTCACCCAGCCTTCTTTGGCGAACCTAAAGCGCTATGTTTTGTGGGTTAGGGAGGGCAGAATCTTTATATTTAAAAAGCCTATTGTACATTTTGTAAGCAGCGTATGTTGTTTGCGCGTATTTAATTATGTTGAATGTACTTCAGACACGTCTAGTTTGCTGGAATATTTACCATTAGTGCGCTAGAAATTAGGAGAAGCAAGCCAGAAGTATGGGTGTATGTGCGGTTCCCGGCTGCCATAAACGTGATCCATCTATCAGGTTTCCAGCAGACTGCAAGGTAAGAAGGCAGAAAATTGATTTGAAAAACAACTATTATTTGACTGCCTTTCTGTAAAAGACGTAGTGGGAACCATTTAGGAAAGCACTGGTAAGGTACCTAGGCACATTAGGTACCAAGGTAAGTACCTATCTATTGTCCAGACTGTAAAGTATGGCACAAGGTTCACTGGGGCACATCAGCCCACAGTGAAAATATGTACCAATCCACACCAAGGGTGAGAAATTGACTCCAATCTGCACCCCCCCCCCCCAATCCATAGCCAGGAAATTGTCATGGCTAATACCTAACATTCTAAGATTGGATTGTTAGCCTACTTAATTTGAAACTAATAATTTGAGTTCCACCCATAAGTTATGTTCAGTCAAATTAATTTCACCAAAATTGCATTGCAGGTTAGGTTGGGCAGAGGGTATCTGGTCACCTAGAGCTAGGTACCTTGCCAAGGTAGTTGTTCATATGGGCCCCACTAGGGGCCCACACCCACCTCTCAGGGAGCCTGCACTGCTTGGGGCACTGACTCCCAGGGGCCCACATCTCTTGTGGATCCCACATGCTGCTTACCTTACCTTACCTTAAGTACCTATTGTCGGGTAAAAATTACGCCAAAAAGTTGGTCCGGATTATAACAAAACATTACCCTTTCCTTATCTCAGTCCTGTTGATTCAGATTAGAGTCGTTAGTAAAAAGAGAATAAGGAACATCACCCACACAAACACACACAGATGCACATATCACATGCACCAGTAGCGCAACCAGAGGGGGGCCAAGGGGCCATGGCCCCCCAAAAAAAAATGTGGGGCCCGCTCCGAGCCAGGGGCCCGCGAAGCGGGCCCCTGGCTCGGAGTGGGCCACCCTACTCAGAGCCCTGGCTAGGGGCCCGCGAAGCGGATCTGTGGCTCGAATCAGGGGCCCTTTGAACCAACTGAAAATCTGGGGGCCCGTTTTAACCAGGGCCCGCCTCGAACCGGGGCCCCTGATGAAGAAAAGTGCTTTTATTTCTGCGAAGTTTTACAAACATAGGGGCCCGCTCAAAAGTAAGTGCATGTTTTCCGCAGACTTTTTAAAAACATGAGGGGGACCCGCTTGTGAGGGGGCCCGGTCTCCAACCCTGGCCCCCCCGAACTGAAATCCTGGTTGCGCCACTGACATGCACCCATGCATACACAACACCCACACCCCACACTCACCCAACAAATCTCACCAAAAGCCAGCACATGCATTTTTAACAGTAGGTGGGTAGAGATCTCTTACCTCTGGACCAGCTCTTCCTTCCTGCCCTTTGTGGATGCATGCCTTTCCCTTAATAAGCTTGAAAGTTGAGGTGTTGTGAAACTCCCATACAAATCCCTATCACTATTCAAGTCCATAATTGCGCCTAGTAGCTACCACCGTAACGTACCACCGTAACGTGCAGTCAATAGCAAAGCACTTGCCAGCTCAGACGCGTATGTTCTACCCAAGCTAGTGGCCAGAGTCCGATAATTGGCGAGTTTCTGGCACACTGTAACCCATGAACACCCTTTCTTCAACACAATATTTCCGAAATCCTTGGCCTAAATGACTTGCAACCCTAATAAAAGCCACATGCCAACACCGACTCCCGGCAACCCCACGCAAAATGCACAGCAAAGATAGCCGACGCCTCCTCGTCGGGTGACCATTGCGTACAGCGCCGCCCTGGTGGCCAAATCGTAGCTTTCAGACCCCATTATCAAGGATAGAATGGTTAGTTTTCTGGAAGGAAGCAGATTGATTCAATATACTCAACATGGGTTTAGAAAAGGGCGATCGTGTCTCACAAACCTCTTCGACTTTTGAATTTCGCTACAGAACAATTTGATCAGGAAAATCAGGTTGATGTAGCATATCTTGACTTTAGTAAGGCATTTGACAAGGTTTCCCCATAAACGGTTAATGGTGCAGCTTCAGGGCCATGGTATTGCAGGTAGCATCCTAAAATGGATAGAGTTCTGGCTTTCAGATAGACTGCAGAGAGTGATGCTAAATGGTACAAAGTCATCATGGCAAAATGTGCTTACTGGAATTCCCCAGGGGTCAGTACTGGGGCCACTATTGTTCATTAAATTTGTAAATAACATTTAAAGTGGCGTAAGCACTAAGGTTTTGAAATTTGCGGATGATTTGAAGGTCTTTAGGGCAATAACAGGACACAATGAGAAGGTCTCGCTGCAGAAAAACTTAGACGAACTTGTGAAGTGGTCCGAAAAATGGCAAGTGAAATTTAATTTTGATAAGTGCAAAACCATGCATGTAGGTAGGCAGCATACGAAGGCTCCATACTTGATGGGTGGCCAAGTACTATCTGTGACTCAGCAGGAGAAGGACTTAGGTGTTATTTTGAACACAAAATTAAGGGCATCAGAGCAGATCAAAGAAGCCAGGAAGAAGGCACTTAGACTGCTTGGGGCAATAAATAGGAATGCATCATACAAAAGTGAGGAAGTCATCAGGAAGCTATACTGTGCATATGTCAGGCCACATTTGGTATACTGTGTCCAAGCTTGGTCCCCTAGTTATGAAAAAGATTGTTGGCTTTTAGAGAGAGTACAAAAGAGGGCAACAAAAATGGTTAATGGCATAAGCAACCTTGCATACGAGGAAAGATTGAAGAAATTGAATATGTTTTCACTTAGACATAGAAGGCTGGGAGGAGATCTCACCCAGGTCTTTAAATTTGTTCATGGTCAGGAACATAGATATCTCAGGGAAATTTTTGATTTAACAGAAATGATGAAATTAAAGGTCATCAATCCAAATATAAAGTTAATCACAGCAGGACAAGGTTAAGACAGTCTTTCTTCACCAATTGGGTAGTAGAACACTGGAACCAGCTGCCAGAAACCATTGTCAGTAGCAGCACACTGAACATCCTTAAAAACAGCATAGACAATCATTATAAGAATAGAGGGCTTGCTTTTCGGTATTCCAGGGAGGGCTGTTCGACGGATTTGGTCGGCAAGTGGTTCAGTGTGCAGAGTGCAACCAAGAAGGGCCCTTGTTGCTCATAGTTGCACTGATATTTTATGTCTTCATGTCTGTAAAAACAGTTACATTATTCTGGACTGCTTGGCATAACACTCGTGGCTGCTAGGATCAAGCATCCTCATTCTTGCAGTATAGCACCTGCAGGCTAGAATTAGCCCCTTTCAGCCGAACAGTGCATATGGTGCTTGTTACTGTCATCCTTAGGGAACAACGTTGTTTGAAGCAGCCACTTAGCATGCAAGTAGCAACAAAAGTGCTAATAATTTGTTTACAGTGCATCAACCTTAGGGAACAACGTTGTTTGAAGCAGCCACTTAGCATGCAATTAGCAACAAAAGTCCTAATCATTTTTGTTTACAGTGTATGGTGCCATGGTTGGCTGCATCCACGAAAGTACGTGACACCGAGTTATCACAAAATGAGGATAGCTAGCATCGAAATATATTTTACCGCCCGACACTTAAAGTTGTAATTTTGTCGTATTCTACTAGGCACTTTAGAGAGGTTGAACAGTAGTGTCCATTCGTCAAAGCTGGATTCCCGTGGTTTAATCAGCTGTTTCTTTCTGCACGTGCCGCCGACTCGACCGACCGCGCCCTGCGTGTTTGCCGAGCCGAGGACACGAGTTGTTATGGTAACATACGAGCTTGTGCGCACAGCAGCAGGCTCGTTCGAGCTGCTCCACCGCTTCTAACTACTACTAATATACTCAAATAAAAAGGAGTTTTTACGTCATACGATACGTATTCGGGATCAACATATCTGTGAAAACCGGCAGGCTCTCTGTGTGTTCTTGACAATTGTAGATGAAGAGCACGAATGTTTCCATGCAGCTCGGCCCTTCCATAGAAAATAGCTCAGGGTGGATCACGAGGGAGGGAAGGGGGAGCAACGTGCTACGGGGTGGTATGAAATCCCCTATCTCTTTGGGGGCGTGAGCCTAGCCAAAGTTGTGCAGCTTTAGCAATTAATCTATGAGCGTTGACTGGAAAGAATAACAAGAAACCCCACTTGAACCGCCTTCCAAGAGTTTTGAGAAGCCGATAGCTGTGGCTACAGCTCTTGCCGACGTGCATGACAATGCATATGACAACTCCCACGTGCCATGCATTCTTGTTCATCGGAGACAGGGTCTGTTTCCATGAGCCGATTTACCCATTGCATAGCTAATTAATCACCACCGAAACTATGCTTACCAAGCTGGTTCACCTGATGTGACCGGGACCATTTTCAGAGAGCCGAGTCACTTGATGCCTGGTCCGGCCCGGGGATGCATTTCACTCTACAGTCTGTCCTGGCTCACTGGAATGATGTGGAAGGCGTGTCGAGACAAACTGAAGCCAGCAGACATCTGGACCCTGAGGGTAAGGCGTGTCTAGACAAGCTGAAGCCAGCCGACATCTGGACCCTGAGGGTAAGGCGTGTCGAGACAAACTGAAGCCAGAAGACATATAGACCCTGAGGGTAAGGCGTGTCGAGACAACCTGAAGCCAACCGACATCTGGACCCTGAGGGTAAGGCGTGTCGAGACAAGCTGAAGCCAGCCGACATTTGGACCCTAAGGATAAGGCGTGCCGAAACAAACTGAAGCCAGTCGACATTTGGACCCTGAGGGTAAGGCGTGCCGAGGCAAACTGAAGCCAGCCGACATCGGCAGACCAGCGTTTGCAGGCCAGTGCTCAGGATACGGAGTTTATAGTCACGGCTGTGCCGTAATTAACCCCTCGTCTTCAAATGTTGTCTCCTGGCCCGGATTCGATGCAGCCCAACCGTCTCGATACTGAAATTAGTGTGGGCTTAGGTCGGTCACGCAGTTGGCAGCTTGTCTGTTTCGCCGTGAACAAAATATTGCCCGCTTCTTCGCAGCCGGAGGACTGCTGCCACACCAACTACGTGCGTTTGGAGCGCCACTGGAGACACGAGCTGAAACTGAAGGGAGAGCAAGGTGCCTCGCTGACCCTGACATTGCTCCGCACCTTCCGCACGCGTACAATTATTTCGATCATGCTGATGCTGGTGGCCAATACCTTGGCCCTACTGGGACCGGTGAGGTGAACTCTGTGGTGGACTGGTATGGTTGTTGAGGTGACCTCTGCATTTGACTGCTGGGGCCGATGAGGTAACCTCTGTATTGGACTGCTGGGGCCGGTGGGGTGACCTCTGTATTTGACTTGCAGGGACTGGTGAGATGACCTCTGTATTGGACTGCTGGGGCTGGTGTGGTGATCTCTGTATTTTACTTGCTGGGACTGGTGAGGTGACCTCTGTAGTGAACTGCTGGGGCTGGTGTGGTGACCTCTGTATTGGACTTGCTGGGACTGGTGGGGTGACCTCTGTATTGGACTTGCTGGGACTGGTTGGGTGACCTCTGTATTTGATTGCTCGGGCCGGTGACCTCTATATTGGACTGCTGAGGCCGGTGACGTGACCTCTGTGGTGGACTGCTGAGGTTGGTAAGGCGACCTCTGTGCTGAATTGCTGGGGCCGGTGAGGTGATCTCTAGCTGTGATGGAGTGTTGTGTCTGCATATGATATAGCTGGAAATCTTCTTTTTAAACGGTGGAGCTCAAGCGGTTTCAAACTCAAATTAACCTACCGTATTGGCAAAGATCCAATGTTGAAGGTTGAAAATACTATGAGAGTTTGAGATTCCCACATATGGGTAGATCCATTTCCCTGCGTCTGCTTCTGTTTGTCAGATATATATGTATATATATATATATATATATATATATATATATATATATATATATATATATATATATATATATATATTAAATCATGGAATGTTAACCTCTGGCTAAGAGCGTCGTGGTCTCTGTCTGGAAGGTGTGGAAGATGCATCTTCACCTAATTCCTTTACAAAAATAACTTACTGCTGTGCCTTATTCGAAAAATATTTCCGCCGGTTCAACAAAGTGAGAGCCGATTGTGACAAACGTTCCAAATTTAGACCCCATGCTTTCTTAAATGTAGGGCTGAATAAAAAAAAATGGCCCAGCGTGGTGAGGTGTGCCTGGTGATTGTGCCAGCACATCACCCCTGTGGGGACAAATCGGCGACAGCAGCATATTGAGTAAGGACGTTTGCCTGGCCGGAGGTGGTCTGGCTATGCTCACCTGAGATGGTGATTGTGCTAGGCCATTACCGCTGTGGGGACAAATCGGCGACAGCAGCAACATATTGAGTAAGGACGTTTCCCTGGCCGGAGGTGGTCTGGCTATGCTCACCTGAGATGGTGATTGTGCCAGCACATCACCCCTGTGGGGACAACTTGGCGACAGCAGCAACATATTGAGTAAGGACGTTTGCCTGGCCGGAGGTGGTCTGGCTATGCTCACATGAGGTGGTGTTTGTGTTACAACGTCACCGCTGTGGGCACAACGTGGCGGCAGCACCACCGAAGTGAGGACGATCGCTTGACCAGAGGTGGTCTGGCTATGCTCACATGAGGTGGTGTTTGTGTTACAACGTCACCGCTGTGGGCACAACGTGGCGGCAGCACCACCGAAGTGAGAACGATCGCTTGACCAGAGGTGGTCTGGCTATGCTCACATGAGGTGGTGTTTGTGTTACAACGTCACCGCTGTGGGCACAACGTGGCGGCAGCACCACCGAAGTGAGAACGATCGCTTGACCAGAGGTGGTCTGGCTATGATCACATTGCCTGCCGCGGCCGCTACCCGCGCTCATTTGACATTTTGAGTCATAAAGTATGACTTCCATTGTTCATTGAACATCGACATCTGATCCGTGACCATCGACATCTGATCTCAGGCCATTTACCCATAGTGTCAGGTTAGCACATCGTGTGTGTCACTTCAGTGACCACTGGCCGCGGCCAATGACCATAACGGACTCCAGACCAGTGACCGGTTGTGTTCAGGTCAGTGACTGCTGACCCAGGCCGATGACCACAACTGACTCCAGACCAGTGGCCAGTTGTGTTCAGGTCAGTGACCCCTGACCCAGACCGATGACCACAACCGGTGCCAGACCAGTGACCAGTTGTGTTCAGTTCAGTGACCCCTGACCTCGGCCGATGACCACAACTGACCCCAGACCAGTGACCAGCTGCGTCCGTGGCACACAGTCGGTGCTGCTACGCCAGATGATTCTGTACCTGAACGACCGGACGGCGCCCGTGTCGCAGGCACTCACTCTGCTGGCACTCATGATCGCGCTCCGCTTCGTCTCGATCTACTTCATGTCCGGCTCTTTCGGCATCCTTTCCGTTTTCACTGGTGAGTGGTGGTGGATCACGAGGTGATTCTAGCGAATGGACGCGCTCACAAGTACACGTTTGTCTATAATTCAGCTGCCAGCCGAATAATTAGCATGGGGAACGCATGCATTCGCTGTTGGGGCTAGTTACCCCGGTGCACTAAGATCTTTCTACATTACACTCAGTGATCATGTACTACACTAGTACGCTCTTGTTCATCAATACAGGATCATCATTATTTGAAACTTCCGATAGTATATACCGGAATAAGCAAATCACCAGCACAAACACTGGCAAAGAAGGAAAATGTATTACTTTACTCTTCCGCAAAATAATTTGTAGTTTGAGTGGAGGTGGGAGGTGTTTATGAGAGTGGCGAGAAGTTGATGTTGCCAGGGTGCTGGCTTTAACCTACTCTTATCGAAGAGCACCAATATATTTTTACCGTGCGAACAAGGAGGAAATTGTACAAACCGCCTATCACAATGGCCGCCGCGTGCTAGTTGTTAGTAGCGGGTTAGTCTAAGCATGCCATGCAGGGTTCTCAGTTGGGTTAGTACGATGTTTAGAAATTCGGCCCATCTACGCACCACCAGGATGAAAATGTATCCAATATATAGATTTGCTGCGAAGGTACACAATTGAAATACCACAAAGCACAAAGTAATAGAAGGCACCAATGTTGGCCGTGGGCAATCGTGGTGACCAACGGTATGAGCACGTCTACATTATATGCATGCAATTTAATAGATTTGATGGCCTCAACGTTTACTCTGGGCTCAAAACGACATTCTCAACTCGCAAAACGACATTCTTCGTTAGGGACCGATGGTTTGAAGGACCATTTGCTGGATACTATATATTTATTATTATATCAGGCAACTTCTTGAGCAGCTAGCCAAACATTACACGAATATTTATCATGCCTTCCATTCGGTGTGTCATTCTCCTCAATCCGTACTGTACATACCTCGCAAGAAGTCAACAAGTTCAAACTTTAGTGGATTTCTGACCGATGATGAGTGGAATATATTGGTTAGCGGTGCCCTGTTAACGGTGACACACCGATGTCATTGTCAGGAGCGCGTGCCTCGGGCGCCCTGCAGATGATGGTGTACCAGAAGCTGCTCCGGCTGGGCTCTGCCTCTGATCAGATCCTGGGCAAGGTGATCAACATCTGCATCAACGACATGGACCGACTGACAGAGGCGCTGCGTATGGTCGCCTTCGTTGTCGGTGAGTGCCGCCCGCTGGGTGTCGGTGAGTGCTGCCCGCCGGGTGTCGGTCAGTGCCTCCCGCCGGATGTCGGTCAGTGCTGCCCCCCGGGTGTCGGTCAGTGCCGCCCGCCGGATGTCGGTCAGTGCTGCCCCCCGGGTGTCGGTCAGTGCCGCCCGCCGGGTGTCGGTCAGTGCCTCCCACCGGATGTCGGTCAGTGCTGCCCCCCGGGTGTCGGTCAGTGCTGCCCGCCGGGTGTCGGTCAGTGCCGCCCGCCGGATGTCGGTCAGTGCTGCCCGCCGGGTGTCGGTCAGTGCTGCCCGCCGGGTGTCGGTCAGTGCTGCCCGCCGGATGTCGGTCAGTGTCGCGCACAGTGTCGCCCAACCCATTGTTCCACACTGCACGACATTGTCGAAACCGGACTAAGTAAATACAGTATGGTGCTGCCATACGATGGTGCATATTGTCATCTCGTGACGATCTTCAGGCGGTCTAATGACGTTTCTGTCGCAGGCTGATGACGTCTCTGTTTCTGCTGTCATTTAATGTACCGGTGCGGTCTTGTGTGCACTCTTTTGGTAGTGCTGGATTGCATCCAATGATTGTTGAACCAATGGTGGTTGAAGCATAGGACTGCTGGTGAAAGATGGAAACTGCAACGTTATTTCTTCCCATAGCGCCAATAGATAGGACCATGAAGAGTGGAGGAATGAACCTATGTCACACTCTCCATTTTCTTTCAACGGTTGTGGTTGAATCACAATCAAGATTTACTGAATCATTGCCAGTAATTTATCATCCTAGCATCTACATCTAGGACTACAAAACCCGTTAGCTCTCGAAAAGCTGTCCTGTCTTTCTGGAATGTTCGGGTGAACAAGCTTTTTTTGGACAGGTAGCACAGTGTTCTTAAAACAGATCAACACTCATAATCCCTCAGTGGAACCATATTCAAATTTAAGAGTCAGTTTGAAGTTGATAGAACTACCCTGTTTGACGTGAGCCGATCAAAATCAGCCTATGATGCACTCAAAGTTGTCTCGACACTGCTGCGGTGCATGTTTGGCACCGGCATCGGTGCCTCACATGTCGGATAAGCAGTGGCACACGACAGTATTGTACTTGCATTGGTTGCAAGATTACATAGCAGTGCGGGTACTGTGTTGTGTTATTACAGGGTACGTGGGATACAGTGGTGTGCTGTTGTACACATTCTTAAGCTGCTGTGCAACACGACTCAGCAGAGTTGCGAGGCGCCGAACATAAAACATAAAACGGCGTTGGAACATAAAGGTTCTTACAGTGTACTCCATCATAGCCGAATGAACATTTGTCCTTGTAAGCACTGAAGTGGAACTTCATGTTGAATGAGTTGTACATTTCAAGTTTCGAAGGTTTTCTGCGTCTCTCATATTCTGTGCGCTCCGCACAATCCCGTGAAGTGCTAACGTACCCAGGGTGAGGAAGCTATTTATGCAGTGTAGATTTAAGGACAGATCAACTCCATGATCCTGGAATAATGCGAGATCAATGTAGTACACGAATGGCTACAATGGCTGTCGTATTTGAAGCTGCCTCATTTCCAGAGCTATTGTGGGTCCTGAGAGACGGGATGCATGCAAATATGCATGAAGTGGCCATTTGTTTTGGGCGATGTGTTCGATATGTGCGATTGGTACACCAATCAGCAACGTTTTTGAAATATCAATAAAATTTGATATATCTTTCTTCAGATGGGTATTG
This sequence comes from Ashinkailepas kermadecensis, assembly GCA_034440615.1. NCBI lineage: Eukaryota > Metazoa > Arthropoda > Thecostraca > Neolepadidae > Ashinkailepas > Ashinkailepas kermadecensis. Next base: position 57,205 of record JAOTOM010002584.1, on the reverse strand, counting down.
GCTTATAGTCGTATCATTCCTCAGTAGCTATTGAATTCCGAGGATTGAGTTTATTAGTTGAAGTAAATCCTTGAAAGATGGTTCCCGAAGACAAAACATAAAATTTGCTCCTAAGTCTGTTTGTTAGTGGCAGCAATAACAAGCAGATTGCCAGAGGTAGATTCATAAGTTGGAAAAGACGGCACTTCAAGCAACCCCGACCAGCCGACACAACCCCGACCAGCTGACGCAACCCCGACCACCTGACGCAACCCCGACAAGCCGACGCAACCCCGACCAGCTGACGCAACCCCGACCAGCTGACGCAACCCCGACCAGCCGACGCAACCCTGACCAGCCGACGCAACCCCGACCAGCCGACGGAACCCCGACCAGCTACACCCCGACCAGCCGACGCAACCCCGACCAGCCGACGCAACCCCGACCAGCCGACACCACCCCGACCAGCTACCCCGACCAGCTGACGCAACCCCGACCAGCCGACGCAACCCGACCAGCTGACGCAACCCCGACCAGCCGACGCAACCCCGACCAGCCGACGCAACCCCGACCAGCCGACGCAACCCCGACCAGCCGACGCAACCCTGACCAGCCGACGCAACCCCGACCAGCCGACGCAACCCCGACCAGCCGACGCAACCCCGACCAGCCGACGCAACCCTGACCAGCCGACGCAACCACGACCAGCCGACGCAACCCCGACCAGCCGACGCAACCCTGACCAGCCGACGCAACCCCGACCAGCCGACGCAACCCCGACCAGCCGACGCAACCCCGACCAGCCGACGCAACCCCGACCAGCCGACGCAACCCCGACCAGCCGACGCAACCACCGACCAGCCGACGCAACCCCGACCAGCCGACGCAACCCCGACCAGCCGACGCAACCCCGACCAGCCGACGCAACCCCGACCAGCCGACGCAACCCCGACCAGCCGACGCAACCCCGACCAGCCGACGCAACCCCGACCAGCCGACGCAACCCCGACCAGCCGACGCAACCCCGACCAGCCGACGCAACCCCGACCAGCCGACGCAACCCTGACCAGCCGACGCAACCCCGACCAGCCGACGCAACCCCGACCAGCCGACGCAACCCCGACCAGCCGACGCAACCCCGACCGGCTGACGCAACCCCGACCAGCCGACGCAACCCCGACCAGCCGACGCCATGTCCTCATTGTCGCAATGCATCTGTGTCGCTATGCACCTGTGTCGCAATGCTCAACGTCCCTGACCAGTGGAATCCGTCCACTTTCAGCGGCCATGTTCATGACCATGTACGGCTTCGTGGTGAACCTCGTCTACGTGGGGCCATGGTCTATCCTGGGCTTCGCCATCATCATCGTCTCCTTCTTTGTGCTGGTGAGGACGGGCACCTAGGCGGAGTGATGCAAGTCCCGACACGTTGAGTTTGAAAACAGGTCAATTACCCGAATGTAGTATCGTGATACAACGGCTACGGCGCTCTGTCGGTGCAACAGATGTGTGACGGTTAGGTTGAATCGGGCTTACTATCTTCCCATGGCCGTTATTTGCACGAGTCCACATGGCTGGATCCAGAACCGTTGCCAGGGAAGTGGTGACTTCCAAGTGGATACCATTGACGTCAGACAAGTGGTAATTGTGCAATGTATTCGTGGATTTGCTGGGAATAAACATGGATTTCCGATGTTTTCGGCACCCAATATTCATACGTTACAAAATGCATTCATTGTGCGCATTCAAACAGTAGCTTATGAAATATGTTGCTTGCATTGTGGCCAATGTCTACTGATGTTCCGTTTTCTTCTGATGTGGTATTCTAGAGCTAACCATATCTTTTTTCTCAAGTGTCATTAATGCAGTGTTGCACTCCGAAAGGTGATATTTCAGTGCGTACTGTGTGTTCACAGGGTAGTATCGGAGGAATGATCTCAGTACGGCGACTAGCGGTGGTGACAGTGACCGACAAAAGGGTGACATTCATGTCAGAGATCCTGGCGGCTATACGGCTTATCAAGATGTACGCCTGGGAGCAGAGCTTTGAAGATAAGGTCAGTGATTGGTGTCTGCATGTGCCAAAACCGCGTGCAGAAGCAGAGCACAGAACCCAATTTATTTGTTATGTTGTAATATTGTCTGTTAATTCTACGACCTCAACCTGATATGTTCCATTTCGATACGTTGTGACTTCGAATTCAGAATCTCATTCACAAATAATGTAAGGAAATTTGGTCACAACCATTATGCACAATCCGTTGGGCCTTATCTGAGACATGATAGTGATGCAAAGGCGACGAGTGCGGTGTGACGGCCTGAGCGGTCGGCTGTGCGGATTTGTCAGGCTATTCTTCTCCGAAAATTGATATTTATTTCGATATGCAGAATGCTAAAGGGCCACACATGAGCGCCACCTTTTCCGAGTCTTCGGCTCTTGATGGCCACATATGAATACCACGTGTGACAATCTTTTGGTTATTTACGGGCCACATATTAAGAACATCTGTGACCGTTTCTCGGTTGCTTACGGGTCACTGTGGCCGGGGGCGGTCCGAGGAACCCAGAATGGGTGAGACAAAAATGTTACGACTCTATCCCCCCCCCCGAAATAGGACATCATATTTTGCCCATTTTATTGTTTGGTTCCGAAAGTTCGAAAGCCATTGTTGGTATTTGTTGCGTAAAAACACTTCGGATCTTTGTATCACCTCTACGAGACCTCTTGGTTGCGCCTTAAGCCACCAATACCACACCGGGGAGACATAAATTAATGTATTCACACATTAAAAGCGAAGTATGCGAGGTTAAATTCTTGCAAACAGTCCTCCTGGCATCCATGAAGTTAGCAAACCTTCAAAATAACTTCATTTCATCTCAACTCAACTTGTAGATGTCGCTAGAAAAATATGCTATGAAATGCTATGCAAGCATGGATGTAAATATTCCAAAGTCGAAAGATAACGAATAGTCAGGCACCTAAAAACCATCACACCCACCTGGGCTTCCCAAAGGTGCGCTAACGTTTCTGATCAGTTCTTAGTGACATGTAATTTTCTTCATATGCTAGGTAAGAACATGGAGTTTCATTGATTTCATCAGTGGGATTTTACATGGTTGATGATGGACTTTATTTGCAAGCCGCATGCATACTATGTATGTATGCGTATGCTACAATGCATACTACTATGAATACCTATGAAGGCCATCAAAGGCAAGGTATTAGGTACGTACATGAATACACATGGAAATTTGGCACAAGGATCACATGACCACCAATCACATGATTGGTGAAACATAGCTTCATAAGTCATGCAATAACACATACTGTCACTTCACTTAGTGAAGAGCACTGAGTAAAGATGAAGTGCACTGACCAACAGAACAGCACAGCCAGGGAGAGACTAAGTGCGCAATAGATCCTCTCAGAAACAAAAGTCCCGAGACATCCCCACAGCACCTCCGGGAAGAGGAGGAGGTCCATTGTCACACCCTGACTGAACCCCCCCCTGGGAAGCAGAGGTCCCCTTAACAACATAGCCATGGCCAACATCACCTTCCACTTTCCTTACCAAACTTCCTTGGTACTTACCTACCTACTAAAGGAGACCAGATGGGTCTACTTGGGATCATCTTGTGAGACCAAGCCTGGTTTGGGAATTGGGACCAATAAAAAAAGACCAGTACAAATTGCACGCAATGACAGATCCAGATAACTGGGTTTGAGTTCTTTGGTAGGACCGAACAAAAGCTAATTCTCACAAATGCTCAAACTCCTTGGATTTCGAAGCTTAGCATCGAGAGCCCAGGCCAGACTGTCCATAATGGCCACTGTACGTGAAACGCAAGTGAAATATATCGTGAAATATATCGTGAAATATATAAATAATTAGAGAATGAGCCTATAGCAGCATTGTTGAATGAAATGTTCATAGTTTTCCATCAATTGTGACTGAAGCCAAATTTGGCTCCAAATCAGGCTATTGGGGATGGCTGAGACGGCTTTCCTGGACCCACGAGTGAATGCATGGTAACTACAGAGATGAGTAAGCATCAAATCAAAGCCCACCCTGAACAAACTTTGTAGTTAGGCTTTCAGTCCTAGCGTTTGCCACCTCTCGTACCTATCTAAGGAGGTAGGTAACTTGCTCCTACCTGTGCAGTGTCGCACATTCCCTTCAGGTCCCGAATGGATGGGAACTTGTGGGAAGCTTTTCCAGATGGAACTCAAAAGTGAACTGAAATGGCGACTTCCGAGGGCACAATGCACTCCAAATAATTTTTGTGTTTGCTGATCGAGCGAAGACATTATACCATGTGCTTGTTATGAAACGAAAGCACAATACATGGCGAAATCTGCCAGATGCTTCCCTCAGCCATGAGTGTCTTAGACCAACGATAGAGCTATTTCAAAGTTAAGATGTAAATCTGAACTTAAATGCTCACTATAATTTCGAATAACCCATTCTCCTTTGTGCTAACAGTTCTTCAATTTTGCGATCTTCCAGTGGATAAGAGCACCGTTATGTATGTACGAAAATAATACTAAAACTACCTTTCAGATCTGTCGGATGAGGCACTGCCCTAAGTTCATCAATGGGCGGACCGCCTCTGCCTGTGGCCGTCTCTCGGTCGCCACATGTGTGCCATAGATGTGCCGGATGTGCCACAGATTGACGACATCCGGATGGAGGAGCTTTCGATACAGCGCGGAACCATGTTCCTGCAGTCCATCTCGAACGTGCTCACTCCGAGCATCCCCGTGCTGGCCACGGCGGTATCTGTCATCGGATACATGTAAGGGTGCGGGGGGTCATGTTACACTGACGCTCCGGAAATCCCCGCAGTATGGAGATTCACGGAGTGTCAGTGTCATCTTATCATAGCTTACGTAGTTTCGAAGTTAACCTGCTCCAGCTTGGGGGGTGGGGGAGTATTTCACACTACGGTTTCCCGCGGATGTTGAAGAAAACGGCACGCAACAGCACGCCGAAATTTGGCATACATTTCCCACATCAAGTGGGCATGTTGCGTGCAAATTTTTAGGTCAGGTCATATACGGTCAGCGAGTTAGTCAAGGTCAAGTGAGGTCACTTCCGAAAAGTTCAACTAGTCGCTACGCATTAACGGATGCAAATGTTTGAACGAAACTTTTAGTGTTTGGTTGTCTATATGGATGTAACAACCGCACCGGAGGAAATTTTGAAGTTTTCGTTTTTGATGACTTATTAGTTTTGCATATTTGCCAGTTGGGATAAAATGCAAGACTCTGGCTAAAGTAATCACTTTTTGTGAGGGCAAGGTGACTTAAAACAATTTTCCCCGTCCGCTCTACCCATTAGAAAACGAAAAATTCAAGAAAACAGAAAATTCAACTATTTTGAACATTAAAAAAAAAAAAAAATTAAGGTTCAGATGGAAACAGATTTTGCAGCCATGATCGATTTCGCCTTCCTTTTCTGATTCAAAACAATTGTATTTTGAAAACCTGCCACAAAATGAACTCCTCAGAGCCAAAAAACATGATGTCCGTCCGACCTATCCGTGACCTATGATGTCCGTCACCCCCTAGTGACGTCACTTTTTTTTAGGGAGAACATGTTTGGGGTGGTTTCGGGCCATACTCGTGGAGTCCTTCCAGAACACATCACCTTCGTGTTCGTGCAATGTTTAGTTTGGAGAATAGAGTGGGTATAAAAGGACTCCCCCCGGCGGGTTGTGAAGGTCGGACTGGAATGACGGCGCGGGTTAATATGGGGCTCTAAGGCCCCTCCTCTCCTCTCCCTCCGACGGTCCGGGGTGGATGAAATTTCCGGCCGATTAGGCGGGAGTTAAAAGACAAGTCTGAATGTAGGAATTGTGCCGTGACACGATGTGTCAAAAATGTCCTTGAGATATCAAGGCACGGGGGTACAAAAGGCGTGACGATTAAGATATTAAGGCACGGAGGTACAAAAGGCGTGACGATTACGATATTATGGCACGGAGGTACAAAAGGCGTGACGATTACGATATTAAGGCACGGAGGTACAAAAGGCGTGACGATTACGATATTATGGCACGGAGGTACAAAAGGCGTGACGATTACGATATTATGGCACGGAGGTACAAAATGCATCACGATCGGGCCGGACAGGACCTCCTAGCTGAGATGAACCTGTGCCGCATGTGCACGGCAGCGGACTCGCTCGGCTTCACTCTCGCTCGTAATCGGCGAAAGTGAAGCCGGAGCGATTCAGCTCTCGTGTGTATGGAACACAGACGTGCATGTGAATAATCCGGCCCGGTCCAATACCAAACCCAAGCATCCTTCTTTGGAATATATTTAATCATTCTGTTGTAACGCTTCAATTCATACCTTTTGCCAGAATCAAGCACATTTATCTAAATTTGTACCAATGTGGGGGCCAGAAAGTCATATGACGCGGCGCGCCACTGGAGCACGCGACCAATCATTTGCGTTTTTCAGATCAGATCAGACCAGCGTACACTTTCGGAATGGCCAGCACGGCTGCACCAATTGACTGGAGAGACGTGCGTTACTCCTGGTCTTTCCTCAGAGTCAGCGGAAACGAGCTGCGGGCGGCAGAGGCCTTCATCATGTTCTCCGTGTTCAACTCCCTGCAGATGGCCGTGGGCACGCTGCCGTACGGCATTAGAATGATCACCGAAGCCCACGTGGCTCTTAGAAGAGTACAGGTATGTGTGCTGGGGGGGGGTTAGGCCAGAGCTGTGCGATCCATTTAGTGTTCGTATGCGATCGCCAAATGTCTGGTGGTCGAGTGGTGACGCCACGTCAGCAAGGCTCGCTTGCATGAGCTGCGGGTATGTCGGGCCGAACTTAATGAGCCCACAGGGAGCCATTTTCCGCTGTTCCTTATGGCTTTGGTGGCTCCGAGATTCACCTCCAGGATGCGTTAGTGTTCAGGCTAATTAAATTGAACGGGAAATGCAAGTCTGCCCAGACTCCTCAGCCCTCTTCAACCGACCGGTCTGGATAGCCCAGACAAGTATACCGGTCATACCTGACGGCTGTGGGTGATCACTGCAGAACACACCCCGGTAACATTGGCAATTTTGTTTCGTATTGGTCACCGCAATCACAGCAACGAGTTTCTGCCGCGTCTGTATTCTTTGTATTTTGTTGCGTAGTGGTCACATTAGTCACGGCCAGAAGTATCTGCCGCGTCTGTATACCTTGTATTTTGTTGCGTAATGGTCACCTCAGTCACGGCCAGAAGTATCTGCTGTGTCTGTGTGCATTGTATTTTGTGTATATGCGGAGTGTCAAATAAGCGTCCTTGAAATTATCTGAATGTGGTAGCAGTATATTGCTTAATCGTTTGAATATGTTGATGTTTTTCTTCATAATATCCGGTTATCAACGAGTTAGAGGTTATGGCTACCCAGACAGCAATGTTTCTTGTATGTGCCAATGCGTTGCAGCGACTGCTGCTGATGAAGGACATGGAGGTGTCTCTGGAACACTGCATCTCTGGGAACGCCATTGAAGTTGTCAATGCTACACTGGCGTGTGAAAAATCCGCTACCAAGGAGGCAAAGAGCGAAAGAAGTAAGATGTACAAAACTAACGGATGATGCTGTCGTACATGTCTATGAATGTCGTACTTTCTATTATTTGTTCACGCGCTCCCCGTTCTCCAGTATTGGAACATCAACGTAGCCCGAATGCTTGCTGGAGTAGTTTTATGAATCAAGCTCTGGTTAGCTTTATGAACAAGCTCTGATTAGCTTTACGGAACAAGCTATCATTAGCTTATTGCTAAGCAGAGCGTGTTGCATGAACTCGGACCGTACCTCCCCACCAGGAAATCCCAAGTCAGCGGCAGGATTTTGATCGAGAGCGTAACGTGCGGCCAATGCGTCGACACAGCCGCCCCGTGACCTCGTCCTCGACTTCACCGAGCCAGCTGCCAGCTGACCCTCCCAGGTGGCGGCTATGTCAGCACGTAGAGCGACTATAACCTTGTCTTGCCAGGGCAGGGGAGATCAATGTACGTCTGCGCTCAACCTAACTAAGCTGTCGAGGCGGTCATCGTTCTATCACGTTGCACTTCAGGTTGCTCGTGTTTTCGCTGCTACTGAGACATGACAATGCAATATTACCTCCAAATTTCCCAGCTACGCAACTCATCTTATGTCCCTAGGTTCACTTGTTGGCAATAAGCACAAGTACTTATTGCCGTAGGGTTTCTATGTTTCTACCTGAGCTACCATTCAGGTGGCGTTTTCACCGCGTTCCGTCTCGTGGTCGTTGCCTGGTCTCGTGACGACAGCCGACTTACTACCCAGAGAAGCAGGCGCGTGCCGCCCAGACGTGCCTGTGACCGTTGTCTGGTCTCGTGACGACAGCAGCCCGACTCCCCAGAGAAGCAGAACGTGCCCTGTGACCGTTTTCTGGTCTCGTGACGACAGCCGCCCGACTCCCCAGAGAAGCAGGCGCGTGCCGCCCAGACGTGCCTGTGACCGTTGTCTGGTCTCGTGACGACAACCGACTTACTACCCAGAGAAGCAGGCGCGTGCCGCCCAGACGTGCCTGTGACCGTTGTCTGGTCTCGTGACGACAACCGACTGACTACCCAGAGAAGCAGGCGCGTGCCGCCCAGACGTGCCTGTGACCGTTGTCTGGTCTCGTGACGACAGCCGCCCAACTCCCCAGAGAAGCAGGCGCGTGCCACCCAGACTTGCCTGTGACCGTTGTCTGGTCTCGTGACAAAACCGCCCGACTCCCCGGAGAAGCTGGCGCGTGCCGCCCAGACGTGCCTGTGACCGTTGTCTGGTCTCGTGACGACAACCGACTTACTACCCAGAGAAGCAGGCGCGTGCCGCCCAGACGTGCCTGTGACCGTTGTCTGGTCTCGTGACGACAGCCGCCCGACTCCCCAGAGAAGCAGGCGCGTGCCGCCCAGACGTGCCTGTGACCGTTGTCTGGTCTCGTGACGACAGCCGCCCGACTCCACAGAGAAGCAGGCGCGTGCCGCCCAGACGTGCCTGTGACCGTTGTCTGGTCTCGTGACGACAGCCGCCCGACTCCACAGAGAAGCAGGCGCGTGCCGCCCAGACGTGCCTGTGACCGTTGTCTGGTCTCGTGACGACAGCCGCCCGACTCCACAGAAGAAGCAGGCGCGTGCCGCCCAGATGCCTGTACCGTTTCTGGTCTCGTGACGACAGCGCCCGACTCCAAAGAGAAGCAGGCGCGTGCCGCCGAGACGTGCCTGTGACCGTTGTCTGGTCTCGTGACGATAACCGCCCGACTCCACAGAGAAGCAGGGGCGTGCCGCCCAGACGTGCCTGCCGCGGGTGATCTCGTCGCCGAGGATGCCGCTGCCGCCGCAGGCGCCGCTGATGTCGCGGCTGCGAGCCTTCAGCGAGCGACGCCGTCGGCCCACCAGCAGCGAGCTAAGTCTGGACGCCGAGACTCAGACCCGGGCCGAGGTGGTGCTGACCGGCATCAGCGTGGCCGTGGCCGTCGGCCGGCTGGTGGGCGTGGCCGGCACTGTGGGCAGCGGCAAGACGTCACTGCTGGTCGGCATCACCGGTCAGGTGGGTGTCACGGCATTGCTGGTCAGGTGAGGGTCACGCAGCGGCTGGCCAGGTATGTGTGACGCCACTACTAGTGAGGTGAGTGTGTCGTAGCTGTTGGTCAGGTCGTTGTCACGTAGCTACTGGTCAGGTGTGTCTCAGGGCGCTGCCGCCCAGGTGTGTGTGTGTGTGTGTGTGACGTCACTGCTGGTCAGTATTAGTTCGGCCAGTGTATGTCGTGTAATTGTGGCGACCATTGTTCAGTGAATGGCAACGTTGTATTTTGCATGCCTGATGTATTGGCGTTTGCAACAGCACACCTGCGGAGGCGTTTGGTACATTGCCGTGTCCCCGACTCCGCGTGATTTGTGTCGTTAGCAGGTAATGGCCAACACCATCACCAGTGACTGTCGTCTGTCCCCAGCTGCGCGTGATGTGTGGTGTGGACCAACACCCTCACCAGTGACTGTCGTCTGTCCCCAGCTGCGCGTGATGTGTGGAGCAGTGAGGCGTGCCGGCACCATGGCTGTGGTGTGGACCAACACCATCACCAGTGACTGTCGTCTGTCCCCAGCTGCGCGTGATGTGTGGAGCAGTGATGCGCGCCGGCACCATGGCTGTGGTGTGGACCAACACCATCACCAGTAACTGTCGTCTGTCCCCAGCTGCGCGTGATGTGTGGAGCAGTGATGCGCGCCGGCACCATGGCTGTGGTGTGGACCAACACCATCACCAGTAACTGTCGTCTGTCCCCAGCTGCGCGTGATGTGTGGAGCAGTGATGCGCGCCGGCACCATGGCTGTGGTGTGGACCAACACCATCACCAGTAACTGTCGTCTGTCCCCAGCTGCGCGTGATGTGTGGAGCAGTGAGGCGTGCCGGCACCATGGCTGTGGTGTGGACCAACACCCTCACCAGTAACTGTCGTCTGTCCCCAGCTGCGCGTGATGTGTGGAGCAGTGAGGCGTGCCGGCACCATGGCTGTGGTGTGGACCAACACCCTCACCAGTGACTGTCGTCTGTCCCCAGCTGCGCGTGATGTGTGGAGCAGTGAGGCGTGCCGGCACCATGGCTGTGGTGCCGCAGCGGGCCTGGATATTTAGCGGTACCGTGCGCGACAACATCCTGTTCGGCCGACCCATGCTGCCAGAGCTGTACCAACGCACGCTGGCAGTGTGTGCCCTCAAACCAGACCTGGACATGATGGACAACGGAGACCTGTCCGAGATCGGCGAACGGGGCGTAAATCTCAGGTGAGACAGGTTCAGGCAGGCAACCTGACGACGGAAGGGTTCAGAATCAGCAAGTAGCTAACTTTGAATAAGACCAATGTCGGCGGACAATCTGAGGTGGGGTATATTCAGAATCAAATAGCAAAGGGTTAACCTGCAGTGGAAGAGGAGCAATGCAAGGTCGGGGACCGAGTTACGTTCTGCAATAGCGCCAGACACAGGGCTGGGAAGATTTAACTCGACTCGAAGACAAACAGCGAGCCTAATTGTTAGAAAATATATTATTATGGTTCTTTATTGTTATGAAAGGCTTTTTGAGGTGAGAGACTAAAAAATTTACTTATTGCTTATGCAAGGGCAGTTTTCAAATGTTCGCAAGACAAACATTGTTTACACAGTGGTGGAAGTAGTGTGATGTTTGATACACATAGTTGCACCAAAATGAGTGCACTTGTACCCTAAGTGTAGAAATGCCTAGATGCTATGCCATTGATAACCTAATTCCTATTCGCACATTGACCAAATCGGAGAGAAGTCCGATGGGCAGACATGTGTTCGGCATTAGCGTGAGCTGGGCAGTACCACGAGAGTGGTGTCTGGTGTGGATCAGACGTGGCCGATCGTCCCTTAACAATGCAAGTAATCAGACAGTATATAGCGATGCATGAAAGGACTAATGAGGATAAATATGTCCATTGGAATTTTAAATGACATGTGTTTAATATTACAGTTTGCACACATGACCGATAATCCCCTGCTCCGCAATTACTCGACAAAGCACCTGAGCGCACACATGTCATGGCAGCGATAAATTATTTGTGAAATAGGGTGGAATATACCACTTTCTGAACACTCAATCGACATCTTTCTTCAAGAAGTATCGGCATCCTGCTACTTGATGCATGCTTACGAAGTCTTCATGTCTCCATTCTAACAGTATCTCGAGAGCATGTGCATGCTCCGATAAGGAATGGTGACACGAACATTTCGCATACACGAACATTTCGCAATGCAATTTCAAGTAAAGAGATTACCTATAATATGATAGGGAATACCATGCCAGTTTATAGCATAGTTATTATTCTCCCTGTCACGAATCTCTTCTTAATTTATGAATCTCAACACAAATGATAAAGATACAGTCATAAGTTCCTACACCACTGCCTCAAATTTTAACCTGAAAGACGCATTTTAAATGACACTAATTCCATGGCAAATTTCGACATCCTACTGGGCTCGTTTCGACATCTCACACCTAACGAAAAACCATTATTTTAACCCTGTGTCATGGTCACATGCTTAAGCACCACAATATGCCAAATCAAAGAATCTCCCCTCAGAAACAAGTCAGACATTTCCTTTTCTGGAAAAGTTCTAGTACAGTTGCTGAAAAGAACGTCTCTGGCATTACTCGAATGTCCTGCACCGTGCGTCGCCCTCACGGCTTGTGTCCGTGTATGTTAAGCACCTGTACCGTGTGTCGCCCTCACCACCTCTACCGTGTGTCACCTTCACCACCTGTACAGTGTGTCGGCCTCACCACCTGTACAGTGTGTCGCCCTCATCACCTCTACCGTGTGTCACCTTCACCACCTATACAGTGCATCGGCCTCACCACCTGTACTGTGTGTCGCCCTCACCACCTCTACCGTGTGTCACCTTCACCACCTGTACAGTGTGTCGGCCTCACCACCTGTACAGTGTGTCGCCCTCATCACCTCTACCGTGTGTCACCTTCACCACCTATACAGTGCATCGGCCTCACCACCTGTACTGTGTGTCGCCCTCACCACCTCTACCGTGTGTCACCTTCACCACCTGTACAGTGTGTCGGCCTCACCACCTGTACAGTGTGTCGCCCTCATCACCTCTACCGTGTGTCACCTTCACCACCTATACAGTGCATCGGCCTCACCACCTGTACTGTGTGTCGCCCTCACCACCTCTACCGTGTGTCACCTTCACCACCTGTACAGTGTGTCGGCCTCACCACCTGTACAGTGTGTCGCCCTCATCACCTCTACCGTGTGTCACCTTCACCACCTATACAGTGCATCGGCCTCACCACCTGTACTGTGTGTCGCCCTCACCACCTCTACCGTGTGTCACCTTCACCACCTGTACAGTGTGTCGGCCTCACCACCTCTACCGTGTGTCGCCCTCACCACCTGTACCGTGTGTCGCCCTCATCACCTCTACCGTGTGTCACCTTCACCACCTATACAGTGCATCGGCCTCACCACCTGTACTGTGTGTCGCCCTCACCACCTCTACCGTGTGTCACCTTCACCACCTGCACAGTGTGTCGGCCTCACCACCTGTACAGTGTATCGTCCTCACCACCTCTACCGTGTGTCGCCCTCACCACCTGTACAGTGTGTCGCCCTCACCACCTGTACAGTGTGTCGCCCTCACCACCTCTATCGTGTGTCACCTTCACCACCTGTACGGTGTGTCGCCCTCACCACCTGTACAGTGTGTCGCTCCTCACCACCTGTACAGTGTGTCGCCCTCACCACCTGTACAGTGTGTCGCCCTCACCACCTCTATCGTGTGTCACCTTCACCACCTGTACGGTGTGTCGGCCTCACCACCTCTACCGTGTGTCGCTCTCACCACCTGTACAGTGTGTCGGCCTCACCACCTGTACAGTGTGTCGCCCTCACCACCTCTATCGTGTGTCACCTTCACCACCTGTACGGTGTGTCGGCCTCACCACCTGTACAGTGTGTCGCCCTCACCACCTGTACAGTGTGTCGCCCTCACCACCTGTACAGTGTGTCGGCCTCACCACCTGTACGGTGTGTCGCCCTCACCACCTCTACCGTGTGTCGCCCTCACCACCTGTACAGTGTGTCGACCTCACCATCTGTACCGTGTGTCGGCCTCACCACCTGTACAGTGTGTCGCTCTCACCACCTCTACCGTGTGTCACCTTCACCACCTGTACAGTGTGTCGCCCTCACCATCTGTACCGTGTGCCGGCCTCACCACCTGTACAGTGTGTCGCCCTCACCACCTCTACCGTGTGTCACCTTCACCACCTGTACAGTGTGTCGGCCTCACCACCTATACCGTGTGTCGCCCTCATCACCTCTACCGTGTGTCACCTTCACCACCTATACAGTGCATCGGCCTCACCACCTGTACTGTGTGTCGCCCTCACCACCTCTACCGTGTGTCACCTTCACCACCTGTACAGTGTGTCGGCCTCACCACCTGTACAGTGTGTCGCTCTCACCACCTCTACCGTGTGTCGCCCTCACCACCTGTACCGAGTGTCGCCCTCACCACCTTACCGTGGGTCGCCCGCACCACCTGTACCGTGTGTCGACCTCACCACCTCTACCGTGTGTCGCTCTCACCACCTGTACAGTGTGTCGCCCTCACCATCTGTACCGTGTGCCGGCCTCACCACCTGTACAGTGTGTCGCCCTCACCACCTCTACCGTGTGTCACCTTCACCACCTGTACAGTGTGTCGGCCTCACCACCTGTACAGTGTGTCGCCCTCATCACCTCTACCGTGTGTCACCTTCACCACCTGTACGGTGTGTCGGCCTCACCACCTCTACCGTGTGTCGCCCTCACCACCTATACCGTGTGTCACCTTCACCACCTGTACAGTGTGCCGGCCTCACCACCTGTACAGTGTGTCGCCCTCACCACCTCTACCGTGTGTCACCTTCACCACCTGTACAGTGTGTCGGCCTCACCACCTGTACAGTGTGTCGCCCTCACCACCTCTATCGTGTGTCACCTTCACCACCTGTACGGTGTGTCGGCCTCACCACCTCTACCGTGTGTCGCCCTCACCACCTATACCGTGTGTCGCCCTCATCACCTCTACCGTGTGTCACCTTCACCACCTATACAGTGCATCGGCCTCACCACCTGTACTGTGTGTCGCCCTCACCACCTCTACCGTGCGTCACCTTCACCACCTGTACAGTGTGTCGGCCTCACCACCTGTACAGTGTGTCGCTCTCACCACCTCTACCGTGTGTCGCCCTCACCACCTGTACCGAGTGTCGCCCTCACCACCTTACCGTGGGTCGCCCTCACCACCTGTACCGTGTGTCGCCCTCACCACCTGTACCGTGTGTCGCCCTCACCACCTCTACCGTGTGTCGCTCTCACCACCTGTACAGTGTGCCGGCCTCACCACCTGTACAGTGTGTCGCCCTCACCACCTCTACCGTGTGTCACCTTCACCACCTGTACAGTGTGTCGGCCTCACCACCTGTACAGTGCGTCGGCCTCATCACCTGTACTGTGTGTCGCCCTCACCACCTGTACCGTGTGTCGCCCTCACCACCTGTACGTTGTGTCGTCCTCACCACCTGTACGGTGTGTCACCCTCACCACCTGTACGGTGTGTCGCTCTCACCACCTGTACCATGTGTCGTCCTCACCACCTGTACAGTATGTCGCCCTCACCACCTGTACCATGTGTCGTCCTCACTACCTGTGCAGTGTGTCGCCCTCACTACCTGTACAGTGTACCGTCCTCACCACATGTACCATGTGTCATCCTCACTACCTGTACAGTATGTCGTCCTCACCGCCTGTACAGTATGTCGCCCTCACCACCTGTACAGTGTGTCGCCCTCACCACCTGTACCGTATGTCGTCCTCACCACCTGTACAGTGTGTCGCTCTCACCACCTGTACCATGTGTCGTCCTCACCACCTGTACAGTATGTCGCCCTCACCACCTGTACAGTATGGCGCCCTCACCACCTGTACAGTATGTCGCCCTCACCACCCGTACAGTATGTCGTCCTCACCACCTGTACAGTATGTCGCCCTCACCACCTATACAGTATGTCGCCCTCACCACCCGTACAGTATGTCGCCCTCACCACCTGTACAGTATGTCGTCCTCACCACCTGTACAGTATGTCGTCCTCACCACCTGTACAGTGTGTCGCCCTCACCATCTGTACAGTGTGTTGCCCTCACCACCTGTACAGTATGTCGTCCTCACCACCTGTACAGTATGTCTCCCTCACCACCTGTACAGTATGTCGCCCTCACCACCTGTACAGTGTGTCGCCCTCACCATCTGTACAGTGTGTCGCCCTCACCACCTGTACAGTATGTCGCCCTCACCACCTGTACAGTATGTCACCCTCACCATCTGTACAGTGTGTCGCCCTTACCACCTGTACAGTATGTCGTCCTCACCACCTGTACAGTATGTCGTCCTCACCACCTGTACAGTATGTCGCCCTCACCACCTGTACAGTATGTCGCCCGCACCACCTGTACAGTATGTCGCCCTCACCACCTGTACAGTATGTCGCCCTCACCACCTGTACAGTATGTCGTCCTCACCACCTGTACAGTATGTCGCCCTCACCACCTGCACCGTGTGTCGCCCGCACCACCTGTATCCGTGTGTCGCCCTCACCACCTATACCGTGTGTCGCCCTCACCACCTATACCGTGTGTCGCCCTCACCACCTCTACCGTGTGTCGCCCTCACCACCTATACCGTGTGTCGCCCTCACCACCTGTACCGTGTGTCGCCCTCACCACCTCTACCGTGTGTCGCCCTCACCACCTATACCGTGTGTCGCCCTCACCACCTGTACCGTGTGTCGCCCTCACCACCTATACCGTGTGTCGCCCTCACCACCTATACCGTGTGTCGCCCTCACCACCTGTACAGTATGTCACCCTCACCACCTGTACCGTGTGTCGTCCTCACCACTTGTACCGTTTGTCGTCCTCACCACTTGTGCAGTGTGTCGCCCTCACCACCTATACTGTGGGGGTGGGGATGGCCGAGTGGTTAAGGTGTTGAGCTCTGGGTACGAAAGGTCCTGGGTTCGACACTCGCACCGCTCGGGACATTTCCCAATCCTGCGCGCCAGCGGCGAAACAGTGTGGAGGGCGCCATTAGCCGTGAATGTGCAAAAAGCGAGTCGTGAACCACCCAATAAACAAACAAACACCTGTACTGTGTGTCTCCCTCACCGCCTGTACAGTATGTCGCCATCACCACCTGTACAGTATGTCGCACTCACCACCTGTATAGTGTGTCTCCCTCACCACCTGTATCTTGTGTCAACCTCACCACCTGTATCTTGTGTCAACCTCACCACCGGTAGCGTGTGTCGCCCTCACCACCTGTACAGTGTGTCGCCCTCACCACCTGTACAGTATGTCGCCCTCACCACCTGTACAGTGTGTCGCCCTCACCACCAGTACAATGTGTATCCCTCACCACCTGTTACATGTGTCGCCCTCACCATCTGTACAATGTGTATCCCTCACCACCTGTTACATGTGTCGCCCTCACCACCTGTACAATGTGTATCCCTCACCACCTGTACAGTGTGTCGCCCTCACAATCTGTACAGTGTGTTGCCCTCACCACCTGTACCGTGTGTCGTCCTCACCACCTGTACAATGTGTATCCCTCATCACCTGTTACATGTGTCGCCCTCACCACTTGTACAGTGTGTCGCCCTTACCACCTGTACAGTGTGTCGCACTCACCACATGTACAGTGTATCGCCCTCAGCACCTGTACAGTGTGTCGCCCTCACCACCTGTACAGTGTGTCGCCATCGCCTCCTGTACAGTGTGTCGCCCTCACCACCTGTACAGTGTGTCGCACTCACCACCTGTACAGTGTGTCGCCATCACCACCTGTACAGTGTGTCGCCCTCACCACTTCTACCGTATGTCGCCCTCACCACATGTACAGTGTGTCGTCCTCACCACCTGTACAGTGTGTCGCCCTTACCACCTGTACAGTGTGTCGCACTCACCACCTGTACAGTGTGTCGCCCTCACCTCTGGTACAGTGTGTCACCCTCACCACCTCGCCCTCACCACCTGTCCGTGCGTCGCCCTCACCACCTGTGTCCGTGTATATCCAGCGGAGGTCAGAAGCAGCGCGTGAACCTGGCCCGTGCAGTATATGCCGACGCCGACATCTACCTACTGGATGACCCGCTGAGTGCAGTCGACAGCCAGGTCGGACAGCATATTTTCCAGCAGTGTATCTGCGGCACCCTCCGCGACAAGACCGTGATGCTCGTGTCGCATGGGGTGCAGGTGAGATATACGAGTGTCGCATGGGGTGCAGGTGAGATAGACGAGTGTCACATAGGGTGAAGGAAATAGACGAGTGTCGCATGGGGCGTGGGCGAGACATGGGAATTACGCATGGGCTGCAGGTGAGATAGACGAGTGTCGCATGGGGTACAAGTGAGATAAACAAGTGTCGCGTGTGGTGCAGGTGAGATAGACGAGTGTCACATAGAGTGCAGGTGAAATAGACGAGTGTCGCATGGGGTGTGTACGAGACATATGAATGTCGCATTTGGTCCATGTGAGATAGACGATTGTCGGTCGCATGGGGTGTGGTCGAGGTAGAACAGTGTCGCATGGGGTGCAGGTGAGGAAGTAGAGCGTCGCATTTGTGTCGGTGAGGCAGAATGAGTTCATGGCGTGCATATTCTAGTTGCCACTTTTTTGCACGGTGGCGAGGTACGACAATGGCAAATCGATAAAGTAGCATGCGTGCTTTTTTGTTGTGTGCCATGCCAGGATTTGCTGTCCCATTGCCGCGCCAGTGCTGCCTATCTTTAATGATAAAATTATAGCATGGATCCAACATTTCTTTATGCTGAGCCCAATGTTTCATGATGCCAAACGGAAAATGCTTGCGTAGATACATGGAAATGCTTTGATGATGCTGACTGCTGATTTAGTCATTATGTGAAATGTATTGCAGCTCTGCTATTAGTTGTCGTCTTCACCAATCAATTTTTTTTGCTCCTTAAGATGGCCACTGTCTTTGTGCCGAGCATTTGGCAGCCATCATCCAACTTGCCGTGCCATATGCTGTGCCGTGCCTGCCATATGCTCTGCCGTGCCTGCCATATGCTGTGCCGTGCCTGCCACATGCTGTCCCGTGCTTGCCATATGCTGTGCCGTGCCAGAATTTGCCGTGGCTGTGTCGCATCCCATGTCGATGTTTTAGACAAAGGGACAACTCTGGTGCATATCCAGATTTGGTGAGGCAGAAGTGTGTCACATGGAGCATAAGACAACAACATGCTGTCGGATTCCTGTAGTTGAGAGGTAGATTTGCATGCTGCCTGTATTCAAATATATGACCCATGTATGCCGTATATCTGACGGTCCGAGACAGATAGAGAGAGAGAGTCGATATGGCGATATGGCAATAGGGATATAGAGATATCGAAATAATGGCTGGAGCTCCCGGGTGGATCAAGGCGTCAAGATCCCGCTGGTTTTTTCCATGCTAATGTTAAGTTGCCATTTTCCCTGTTCAATCTGAAGATATGTCCTAAAATAAGGACCTGTACCCCCTGGCTTTGTGAGAGATTTGCAGCCTTGTATTGATAGAGATATCGAAATATACAGATATGGAGAGCTAGAGATGTAGGTGTAGAAATATAAAGACATGGATATATAGAAATAGAGGTCGAGATAGAGAAGAGAGGTGGAGCGGAGAGGACAATCTATGTTGGTGGTGTATCTATGGGATTACATTGGAACGCCCAGACATACTAATACACACATGTTGTGAAGCAAACAGTAGTGACAGCAACAGTACACACAATGACAGTACGCACAGGGTAGACTGACACACGCGTTATGAAATAAATAGTAGTGACAGTAACAGGACACACAGTAACATACACACATGACAGACTGGCACGCGTTATGAAATAACAGTAGTGACAGTGACAGGACACACAGTAACAGTATGCACAGGACAAACTGGCATACGTATCATGAAGCAAGCAGTTGTGGGCACAGCTTCCCACCCCAACCACACACACCCCAGTTAAGTTACAGCCGAGGAACCGGACCAAACAAGACAAGGCACAGGCAGGACAACAAAACAAACCAATAACACAACTACCAAAAGCCACCAAAAAGACAAAACACATTAAACCTTAAAGAAACACCACATCATAACAGCCCCCAAACAAGGCCAAGGGGACCAGCGGCACACCAACAATAACAAGGATAAAAGGACTCAAAACAAACAAGGCTACAAAACAAGCGCAAAAACAACACAAAGCACAAAGGTGCAGACGAAGCATAAAGTCTAGTTTCACAAGCAATAAAGCCAACACAAGCCACGGATAAAGACTAATGAGGGGGGAGGTAAGAGCACAGCAGTTTAAACAGTGTTACAGGGGGGACAACCCAACCGACCACAGTCAACAGGCAGTACACTGTGTTCATGAAGTGATATTGTTTTCAATTATACAAAAAAAACCAAACAAGGAGCAGGACCCCAGATTACAGAGCGGAGCAAAAGGCAATCCACTATAAATATTTGTAGATCAGTTTGCAAAGAAATCCAACAGATGGACAGGGCAAAGAGTTCCTATTTCAAGAAAGGAAAAAACAAGGCCAGAAGCCCCACCCCAGTCGCAGGACCAATCAATACGGAAAAAGTAGCTTCGAAGGAAACAATGATCAAGACCCCAGGGTTAGAAAGCGACGTGTCTCACAAACCGGACTTTAATTTTGCACAAACAATTCAGGAAACAGGGAGAGCATAATTGACTTAGTAAGGCCTTACAAGGTACCCCAAAACGGTAATGATCAGCTTCAGGTCCAGGTATGCAGGTAACATCCTAAAAGGATAGAGTTGTGGCTTCAGATAGACAGCAGAAGTGATGCCAAATGGACAAACATCAGGCAAAATGTTCTAGGGAGTCCCCCAGGGGTCGGTACGGGGCCACTATTGTCATTATAAGTAATAGCATGAATGTGGCCAAGCAGTAGGTTTGAAACTGCGGATGATTGAGACTTACAAAACAGGGCACAATGAGCAGGTTTGCTCAGAAAGACTAGACGAGCTGTGAAGTGGTCGAAAAATGGCAAAGAAGTTAATTGATAAGTGCAAAGCAGCATGTAGGTAGGCAGCAAGAAGACTCCATACTGATGGGTGGCCAAACTACGACTCAGCACGAAGGACTAGGTGTTATTTGAACACAAATGGGGGCATCAGAACAGACCAAAGAGCCAGGAGAAGGCACAAGAATGCTGGGGCAATACAGAGGAATGTGTCATACAAAAGGAGGCATCAGGAGCTTACGGCATATGTCAGGCTACATTGGAATACTGTGTCCAAGCTTGGTCTCCAGTAGAAAAGATTGTTGGCTTTAGAGAGTACAAAAGGGCAACAAAAATGGTTAATGGTATAGGCAGCCCATAAGGAAAACCAAAGAAATGAATATGTTTCACTTAGATATAGAAGGCGAGAGGACATCTCATCGAGGTTTTAAATTTGTCAGGTCAGGAACAGGGATAAGAGGAAATGTTGAATTAACAAAAGATGCAATTAGAGGTCATCAATTCAAAATTAAAGTTAATCACAGCAGGACAAGGTAAGACAGTCTTTCTTCACCAACAGAGTAGTAGAACACGGAACCAGCTGCCAGGAACCATGCAGTAGCAACACACTGAACATCTTTAAAAACGGCATAGACAATCATTAAAAATAGGGGATTGTTTTCTGTATTCCAGGAGGGTGATCGACAGGGGGGTGGGGTTAGGAGGAGTTGTAATTGTTGAGTTTGTTATGCAATAGCAAGTGAGTCTCTTATTAAGTCTAAAAGCTTTATAACTGGATATAGGGTGTACCTAGCAGTGGATTCAGCACCTTCCTTCGGGATGTGATACTGATGAGATTGTCTATGGTAGCACAATGGGTAGATGGGAGGAGTTTGTAATTGTTGAGTGTATTATGCAATAGCAGTGAGTCTCTTATTAAGTCCGAACGCTTTATGATTTTGGGGGATGTGCCTAGCAGTGGATTCGGCACCTTCCTTCGGGATGTGATGCGGATGAGATTGTCTATGGTGGCACGATGGGTATGATGGGAGGAGCTTGTGATTGTTGAGGGTGTTATGCGGTAGCAAGTGAGTGGTGCTAGATAGGCTGGGATATAAGCTCCTAGAACTGGTAAAGGAATTGATTGGGGTGGGAGTAGTACATTTCTCGTACCTTTCTAGATAGGCTAACCCAGATGGGCCCCTGTGGCTCCTATTAAGCCTTAATACTCCATGACTTTATCACTTTTATAAGCATGCCACGCGCTTAGGGGTCGATATGTGAGTGTGTGCGTTGGCACAGCATGTGCGTGTGCATTTGCACGTGCGTGTGCAATTGTGTGTGCATTTCCGTGCGCATTTGCGTGTGTGTATGCGCATACGTATGGCAGGGGAGCCGAAGCAACTTTTCAACATGTTGCTCCCAAGCAATGTCCATGGCGTGAGCTGCCAAAGATGAGGGTGTGGCGCACAGACGGCGCTATATATCCTTGTCAAGGAGCATATGTCTCCACAATGCTGAATTTGTCCTCCAATGCTAAATTGCACCTACAAGTTGCGTCGGAAGAAATTGGAGCAAATGCCCTTTCTCCTGCTCAAATTTGTTTTTCATCGAGCAAGGCAAGCAAAATTTTCCCACATTCTGATTCAGTCCACATGTTCTGGAATTAGCATTATGTGCCCACCCAGTGTTTTTATCACAAAGCGACCCCCTGACTTGGCCTTGGCCTCGGCACGACTCCAGATTTGTGCTCACACTTGTCCGGTAATGGGTACCGCAAGTGCACATTTGAGCAGGACTGCAAGAGATGCATGGAACGCGGTAGTGCGGCACCTAAGCCTGTATGATCTAGGCTTATATGGTAGTGTTTTTTTCAAGTAACCTGATCTTCCTGCCAGATGACCTGCTACAATTTGATCTGACTATCATCCGAAGTATCTGACCTGTGTGCCTTCAGCACTGCAGCACCTGTCTCGTGTGACTTTACCCAGCAGCACCTTGCGGAGGTGCCCGCGTCTCTGTGAGCCAATTGTTTTATCGTTGCATCTGAACTGCGGTGCCTATCTTGGATGACCTGATATGAGCGTTGTAGTTCCTGACCTCTGTGACCGGACCTGTGTGCGGCAGTACTTGCCACAGTGTGATCTGACCTTCGTACCATGATCGCTGCTCTGCCTTTGGTGATATGACTATTACTCCATCAATACTACAGAACCTGAAATCTAACCTGACTTTTCTGCCGCCCAATTATCTGACGTAGTGTAATCTGACCTCTTACCACAGTACCTGTCGCAGTGTGACCTGACCTTGATGACCTGATCCCTGTGCCACAGTATTTGTCGCAGTGTGACATGACCTTGATGACCTGATCTCTGTGCTACAGTACCTGTCGCAGTGTGGCCTGACCTTGATGCCCTGTACACAGTACCTGTCGCAGTGTGACCTGACCTCTGTACCTCAGTGCCTGTCACAGTGTGATCTGACCTTGATGACCAGACCTCTGTGCCGCAGTACCTGTTGCAGTGTGACCTGACCTTGATGACCAGACCTCTGTGCCGCAATACCTGTCGCAGTGTGACCTGACCTTGATGGCCTGACCTCTGTCCCGCAGTACCTGTCGCAGTGTGACCTGACACTGATGACCTGACCTCTGTGCTGCAGTACCTGTCGCAGTGTGACCTGACCTCGTTGACCTGACCTCTGCTTGAGTGTGACCTGACCTCGATGGCCTGACCTCTGTACCGCAGTACCTGTCGCAGTGTGACCTGACCTCTGTACCACAGTACCTGTCGAAGTGTGACCTGACCTTGATCACCTGACCGCTGTGCCGCAGTACCTGTCGCAGTGTGACCTGTCCTCTGTACCACAGTACCTGTCGCAGTGTGACCTGACCTTGATTACCTGACCTCTGTGCCGCAGTACCTGTCGCAGTGTGACGAGGTGCTCTTCATGAAGGACGGCCGGGTGGCGGAGCGCGGCACACACCAGCAGCTGCTGCAGCTGCAGGGAGACTACAGCCAGCTGGTCAGCTGTGACGCTGCCAATCAGCAGGAGCAGCCGACCAGCCGTCCGGCCGACGACGAGGCCACCGCAGATGGTGGGCACCGCCGGCAGTGACGTCACTGTCGCCACGTCACTGCTCACGTCCATACAGTACCGTCACCCGGGATATCAGTGGGGCAGCATTTGGAAGTGAAGTGACTGCTGTGTTCGCAGTCACTCTAGTTACTTGCAAGTGAACCCTCGCAGTGCTGCGAGGGTTCACCCCCTCTCCTAGTTGGGTGGGGTGGGGGGCAGTAAGAGTGGATAGCGATGAACTTGTTCATCGGTCATTCCTCTGTTTCGGCCTCTACGTGTATTGTTCCATTCAAATGTTTCGACTCTTGTTTTCAGACCTTGGGACGTCTGGTGGAAAACTTACCACCGAGGAGACCACAATCTCCACCATGGGCATATTCAAAAACTTTGTCACATACTACAAGGTATGGCTAGCCTGGAAAGGTTAAAACTTTTACCTAGTCATACCGTTCAGCATGCAGAATGTAGTTTTCCGTGGCAAATATAATGCCTGCTTAGTGTTACCAATTGCCTGATTGGTGTTGCCAATTCCCTCATTAGTTTTACCAATTGCCTGATTAGTGTTACCAATTGGCTGATTAGTGTTAGCAATTGTAAATTGCCAATACCAATTGATTGCTGATAGTCTCCCTGCTGACATTATGCTAAATTTGTTTGGTCTTCGGAAGGTGCTGATTGTCTCTCTGCTGATGTTATGTTACAGTTATGTGGTCAGCAGGAAGTTCTGATGGTCTCTCTGCTGATGTTATGCAACAGTTGTGTGGTCTGTGTGGAATGCTAATGGTCTATCGCTGAGTTACGTTGGAGTTGTTATTTGTGGGCGTGCTCATGGTCTGCCTGCTGTTATCGTTACACTTGTATGGTCTGTTGGAAGTTCTGATGGTCTCTCTGCTGATGTTATGCTACAGTTGTGTGGTCTGTGTGGAATGCTAATGGTCTGCTGATTTTACGTTGCAGTTATGTTGTTTGCGGGGCGTGCTGATGCTCTCCCTGCTGACATCGTTACAGTTGTATGGCCTGTTGGAAGTGCTGATAGTCTCTCTGCTGGTGTTATGTTGCAGTTGTGTGGTCTGCGGGGAGTGCTGATGATCGCCCTGCTGACTCTGATGTTCG
Organism: Ashinkailepas kermadecensis; assembly: GCA_034440615.1. NCBI lineage: Eukaryota > Metazoa > Arthropoda > Thecostraca > Neolepadidae > Ashinkailepas > Ashinkailepas kermadecensis. The sequence goes on along the minus strand of JAOTOM010002584.1, from coordinate 32,415 downwards.
CCTGCTGTCGCACCGGTACCGGTGTCTATCTGCAGTACTGGATTGACGCAGGAGATGGACGAAGGGTAAGGTGTTCGTTGGTACCACACTCTATTTGCAGTACTGGATTGACGCAGGAGATGGACGAAGGTAATTCATAGGTTCGATTCGTTCGTGGAATCAAGACGGTGTAACATGTACGTGCCGAGTCGCCGCTGACATGTCCTGTCACGTCAATAAGACATTATTTTTCACCCATGGTAGAAAGATGAACGGTATTTGTGTTCACTAAAGGCAACGGGATACCATACCTTCTGGCTGTGGTGGGTAGTGCGTCTACTGATGGCGATGGTTTAGAGGGCAGCATTGCCTCTAACTAAGGAGGACAATTTGTCGACTGATGGTGGGGAACGGATGATATGTACCATATCCTCTGTCTGTGGCAGGCAACATGTTCCATAATGTTGTGGAAGGAGGGTACCATCCTGGTCTAAATTGGCTGTGGGGACTACCATGTTGACTGATGGTGCAGAGTAATGTAACGAAGTTAGGTTTGGCCCCCCTTCTTTTCAATGCATTTGACTCCCGTGTACCCTGGGATTCGAGCTCTGAGCGGATCCCAGGCATTTGTTCGGCACCAGCCGGCGTGTTGAGTCTTGACGCGACGGGCCGGCCGGCCGTGATGTGTTGTGACTTCGTCATCACTCCGGCTCGGCTCGGCCGGCCGAGACTGTCATTGATGCATGACACAGTTGAGTATCAGGTCATGGGCACCTGCGTCCCCCTGGTACCAGGTGGCGCATGTGGGAGGCAGGAGGGCTGGTCGGAAATACTCTGCACCAATGACGGCACGCCAGATCTGACCACTGAATAGTCTGATTTAATAGCCGCTCTCGACAAATCGTGGTTTGCCATGTATAGTAGCCTGTCCCCGCTCGCGGGCGCGGCTGGCCCCCGCGGCCGGACAGTCGTCCCGGGGCAGTCGACGAGGCCGGGTGTACGCGAGAGGCTGAGGTGAGCGAACCGTTCGGTCGGACGGCGGTCCGTCTTTATCAGTCATGATTGCCTGTTGATTTGGAGGCACGAACTTTTGTTGATTTTGGTGTCACAGTTGGATTGTCGAGGCTAGTGAGCTGTAGCCTGCTACAAGATGTGGATGCTGGAACGTTTGGTGCCACTGTTGGATTGGAGAAATTGTTAAGTTTGTTGTGTGTGTGTGTCAGGTGTGTGTTGTATTGTTTAATAATCAGCCCAATCAATATAAGGGCATTAACGGCTGGTGACTTTGAAGAACGGCTCTTGGATTTGATAGCCGGCGATTGAGAGAATCTATCGAATTTGAGATCCAGTTATCGTGCAAACGAAGAAAATCTAGACTATCACTGCCGGGCAGCAGAGACTTGCCTACAGTAAGGGTAATATACCCTCTGGTTGTGACTGGTAATATGTCGTTTTATGGTGCGAAATTAGCGCACCATGCACGGTGACTGTGGCGGGTGATATGTCCAATAATGGTGGGTTTGGAGGGCAGCATACTCTTCGGCTATGGCGGGTACTGTACTTCTTGGTGTCGACGGGATAAAGGGTAGCAAGCCCTTTGACGGGGTGGTGCGTCTACTGGTGGTGGTGGGGTAGAGTGCAACATGCCTTCTAACCAGGTGTGGGTTGTCTGTCTACTGGTGGTGGTGGGGTAGAGGGTAGCATGCCCTCTGTTGGGGGTTGGTGCGGTGTTTACTGGTGGTGGTGGGGTGGGATGCAACATGCCCTCTAACCGGTGTGGTTAGTGTGTCTACTGGTGTTGGTGGGGTATAATGTGGCGCGCCCCCCGATTATGGTGGGTTGTCTACTGGTGATGATGACGCAGGGCAACGTGCCCTCTAAAGACTCCTTGCCGCTTCCTTCACTTCCGCTCCCATCCCCACAGGAGGAGCGGCTCCGAAATGCGACCCTGTACAACATGACGTACACGCCGGAGGCACTGGCTGGGGTCATCAACGACAGGCCCGACAGAGACACATACACGTTCGGCTATGTGGGCCTGGTGGCTGCGTTGCTCCTGATCGGGCTGATCAAAGGTCAGTTGTGGTCGAAGGTGATCCGTTTGGAAGTCCAATGGGCGGTTTGTTGCAAGGCGCCGGTTCACTGCCAGCTTTGACTTTCATAACGTTTGAGGTGAAGAAGAGTATCGGTGCTGCAGCGAGGAGCCGGCTAAAAGCAGCTTCGCATAATGCATGGATTAACCTCATCCTCTCGATAGATCGCAAGGACGGGAACGTGCAGAAATTGCATATAGCATTGATCTTTACACGTAGGTTTTAGTTTGATCTGTAGACTTCGTCCACCTACAAGTGGCTTGACAAAGACAGCGAAATAATCTTGCCCAACCCTCGCACATAAGGTTCCACCAATTTTCCATTAAAATTACTCGCCCGTCCGGGTGAAGACTTATCAAATCGTGCGACCTCCATAGTGCGAAGAAGACCTGAGGAGTAAATTGAAATACCTATCATGTATCATCAAAATATTCGTTCCATTTATTGTTATTAATCAAAATATTCGCTACAATAGATATATCTAATCAATAATGCATTCAAAGTTATTCTTTTGGTAGCATCCGAGCATGCTTTGCTTTGTTTTTGTTCCATTTCTCGTACCCATTAATAAGTAGGCGGGAGTGTCCTTGGGATGGGCATGAATCAATGTGACCTGAGTAACTTCAAATGTAAATATAAATGCCAATGATCTGCATGCAGCGTTTCAGACCGGCCGTCGCTTCACAGACCATCCTGACCTGACAGTATGTTCACTTCCAACAGCCTGGAACAGCGCGCGATTCGCAGTGAGGGGTGCTCGGCGCTTGCACAACCGCATGATTTCCAGTCTGATGCGCTGCAAGATGAGCTTCTTCGACAGCACACCGGTGGGCCGAATTCTCAACCGTCTGTCGCGCGACATAGACTGCGGTAGGTCGGCACAAACATCACTCCCTGTCCACGACATGGACTGCGGTAGGTCAGGACCACACATCACTCCATGTCCACGACATGGACTGCGGGAGGTCGGCACAAACATCACTCCCTGTCCACGACATTGACTGCGGTAGGTCGGCACAACACATCACTCCCTGTCCACGACATGGAGTGCGGTAGGTCCGCACAACACATCACTCCCTGTCCACTCCCCCTTCATCGACATTGTCCTCACTGCCGAGATAAAAATGGATGTTACCAAAGAGGAGCTACTATCATGTTCATTAGAACACATTTCCTCAGCATACCGTGGCTTCATTATCACATACACAGATGGCTCGAAGATTGACACCGGTGTGGGTAGCGCGTTCGTGAGAGGATCTATTACGAGATCCTTCCCCCTGCCTTCACATGCCACTGTCTTCACAGCCGAGTTAATAGCCATTAGCAAAGCCCTTGCTTACATCGAGGTCGACGACGAGGATTTTCATGTTATCCTGACGGATTCTCTGAGCGGTCTTTTGTCATTGCGTAGTTTCAACCAACAACATGTCATTGTACGAGACATTTCATATCAACTTACTTCGCAACATCGTATGGGAAAACAAGTAACACTTTGCTGGATCCCAGCACATGTCGGAATCCATGGCAATGAACTCGCCGATCAGACTGCAAGGCGTGCAGCACAAGCAGCTGTAGTGAAGGTTTTTCTACCCCCTTGATTTCAGGTACGACTGGGGCAAACCTTCATTTTTGGCTCGTGGATTAGTCTAGTTAGTTATTAGGGCTTTAGGGCGCATCGACTACATCGGTCATGTAGCTAGATGGATTAGTCTAGGGTTTGACCTCGACGTTGGACGATATTAAGACCCCGCTTATAAATTCAATAGCTCTGAACCTTCATCTCCGAGCTCCGATCTGCACATCTTGACACGCACCTCCAAAGCCAGCACTTATATATTGTGCTATTCGTCAAACAGTCAGCGGCCATGATATTTCAGACACTAATGGCGCAGCGTGATAAATGTGTTAATAATATAGCTGCATCTCGACAGACAGAGCAACAGCTTCATCTTCTCTCTACATCTCAACAGACACAGCGACTCTCAGGCAGAGTCCAGGCGTAACTTAGTACCGAAGGTGCGGGACAGGGATGGCCAGCCATCGGCCACCCTGCCCCACCGAGCTCCAACACACAACCGCGCGTCTCGACGACCAGTTCCCTTCTGAGCCCTCCCGGCTCCGTTCGCTAAGTAACCACAGGCAACGCCCGTACCACGTGATCAACCCGCAATACGTCACTACTGCGTTGCACCAGGCCGTCGGGCCAGCTAGAACTCTGTGAACTCTACACCAAGCGGGCGCGCTGTCTCTATCTCAGATATCAGAAACATCCCATGTCGGCTCAGATCAGAGTCGTCTCTGTTCGGCTCGGATCGCAAACATAACCCATAACATTTGATAAGCATTTCCTGCCTGTAGTCGACAGTGGCATTCCGAAGCTGTCTAGTCGGATGCAGAGTCGTCGTCGGTGGCTCAGGTATCGGCCGTAAGTCATAACATGCATTAAGACGCGTCCAGCCGGCCGTCGACAGTGGTGGCATGATTCACGCGACACGCGACGTTATATAACGGCGTATTCTCGAACGATGAGGGCCGAACGGTATGATTATATCTAACATTGTTACAACCGCGCCAGTCGAACTGTGGTAAGGGGGCTGAATTTATGGGATTAAGATGCCCGAAAACCAACTTTGTTACACAGCATGTCGTCGCGTGCTTCCACTTTCAGCCAGTGACCACTACCCAATTATGTCATCCTTTCTTCTCAGACGGTGGCAGAACGGATGGGGCCAAGTGGAGTCCAACAAATTAAAAGAAATTAAACCACACTTAGCGATGTGGCCATCGTCCTTCAGCCAAAATAGAAGGGACGAGGTGGCCCTCTGTCGCCTTAGAATTGGACACACGCTATCTACTCATAGGTATTTATTGTGCGGGGATGAAAGGCCCAAATGTATGAAGTGTGATGCAGCACTGACCGTGCGCCATGTACTGGTATCTTGTCAGAACTACAGGGAAGAACGCAGGCGCCATTTCGGACATGGCTCTAACACTCTGAGGATGGCGGACTTACTCGGCGATAATTCCAGATTTGTCCAAAATAGAGCAGTATTTTGTTTCCTTGCGGATGTAGGTTTCCAAATAATATACACACCTGGGTAGATCAGCTCAATTGACCTTGTTATGGGTGCAAAATAACCCAATTGGGGTTGACGCACCCTAAAACCCTAATAATCAATCAATTAATCAATCACTCCCTGTCCACGACATGGACTGCGGTAGGTCAGCACAATGCACCAATCCCTGTCCACAATATGGAGGGGGTAAGCTATTGTACGCGGATTGCCCAATTCCACACTGTCGGCGTCGTCAAATATTTTGGATGCTGGATGGAGGGACGAATTGGTTTTGGGAGCGACGACGCCCATGTTTGGCCGGGACGTGTCACCACGTCCCCACCGTGACGACACCTATGTTTGGCACCTTTTGCGGGAAAGGAAACGCATAGCATTATCAGTGTATGTAGGGGCTGAGGGGCATTTTTTGTCACAGGTATGGACTGTATTGAATAATGGAGTATTTGGACAGGACACACTGAACCATGACACTCCACCATGACGTCAGGTTTAATACTGCGCAAACTAGTTGATGGTGTGAATATGCCACAAGTATTCATGTGCATATTTTGACGCACCCACAACCCCTCAAGAAAACTACTAGACGACCGTATACCCGCATCCCAAGCTCCGCGCCGCAAACTCTTGGGAACAGCTCTGAATCGACTCCTTCACCACCGACTAGAAATAACTTTATGATTTGCGACAAAAGCTGTGGTTCTGGAAGCTTCTCGGAGTCGATACTTCGACCACTCGCGACACAAAATCCCTTTATTTTATAGCGGGCATCGGAACTTTCCTGGATCACGCCTCATCACCTGCCTTAACACAGCATCCAGGTGACGTCTCTGAATCGGTACCGGTATTCAAAATCGCGATGGCGTCCAAGGATGGAACTTTCCATGTTTTTGATTGCAGAACTTGCCCTCCCTCCCCCAAAATGTTGCTGAGGCTTAACATGGATCCCATCTGCCGATGCTGATGCCGCCGATCCCATCTGACGAACTGTTGCCCATAGACGGGCAACAGTTCGTCAGGATAACACGTATCAGCTGGCCCATTCTACGACAAATCGACAAATGAAAGGACCGAAATAACACCCAATATCTGATATTTTGATGCCAATAATTATGTGGGGTTATCTGATGAGCTGAATCAAGCTGTGCAATTTTATAAAGCTCAGAGTAACGTTCAAGGATCAAAGTTTACGCCGCCAAAACCGCCTAGGACATGTTTGTGATGGCAGATGTCTAATCAGAACGTCTTTGGAAGCCTTTAACTCAATGAACAAAAAATTGAATTATAGAAGGCTATATGCCGTTGAACTAACAACAGTTCACTGTATCTTTTGGCCATTTCTGAATTTTAATTTACAGGCGTCTTAAATCATGACAACATTACCTAAGGTCACGTGACCTATTTTGTGTAAGCAGGTTCGGTGTTTGCTCGGAAGTGGCCATCGTTTGCCTTGTTTGTGCTTCCAAAGTGATGCGTTATTTTCAGTTTCGACAAAATTGCATCAACTAGACCGGGTCTCCCTTATTAGCCATCGGAATGTGACTGCTATGTTGTGGATGTCATTCTCTCCTTGTAGTTCATCTTGAGGTTTAGCTCATTAATCATCCACTAGCACAATTCGGAAACATGCTGCCAGTGTTGCAACCTTTGACCTCAAGTGTTAGTATTCGTTTGCAACACAACACTCAGGATTAGATAACCGACATTCCCATCTCATCACGTATCTGGAACGTCGGAAGGCTTGCATTCCAGCAATATACCGTGTCAAGAACACGTATTTAACAATCCACGGTAAACTAGCGTAAAAACAACCACGGATGCCGAATTTGGAACAGATGTGAAGCTTTATTGAAAAATCCCGATTAAAAATAAAATCGGAAGATCATATAGCGAACCCGAATACGGCGTTTGTTTTTGGTTACCATAGTGACTGTCCCGAAGGTTAAGATTGGCAAGGTAACCATAGGTCACGATGCCACGATTTCAAATAGCCCGTAGGCGAACGTTACGAAACAGCCAAAAGATGCAGTTTTTAAGTTAAACTACATATACTTTTGCACAATTCTGATTGTGCTTCATTGAATTAAGGCCCCTCCAAAGACACCCTTGTTAGATGATATATAAGAAATGCTCGAGGCTATATCTCATTGACCGATGACCTGATCTTTCTAAATAAATATTGCAGAGCTGGATTCGGCGCATGCAATAACTCTACACAATTATTTTCACCAGAATATAACATATTGGGCATAATGCCCTTGTCGATTTGTTGTGGAACGAGCCAGCGAATAAACAATAACCGAGGCACCACACTTGAAACCAGCAAGAGCAACCGTGATAGGAAAGAGACAAGCCTACGCAATAATCAAAGACAAAGGAAAGACTCAAAAGGCGAATATGCAAATACACAAACAGTCGGAGGCGGAACTTGGAGTGATTGGAACTGCGGGTAGCTCCTCCATGTCAGATGGCAGCACCTGCGCTCCGCCATACGGCACCACCCGCTAGCACTGGACTAGTATGTTTATTACACTTCCAGTCTAAAATATTCGGTAGGCAAAATAAGCAATATTATGGCATACAGCAAGTCAAGCTTATTTATTTCAAGAAGGGCGCATATAGGACGCCGCTGGCACCGGTACCCTGTTATGGCCTCTGAGTTTTGAAAATGACACTATTATCACCTCACATTAATTTGTCAAGCGTTTTACATCATCTGGTGTTACGTACACCAAAATCAGATAATAAATGTAGCAATTGTGCTAGATAAAAAAAAATACACTATTCACTTCTTGGCCATCATGTGAGCGTCATTGCGAAACTTTTCATTTTTAGCGACGACATGCAGATCAATACCTGAAGAATCGATCATCGCTTCTTTCAAGAAAACCGGCCGATTAGTTTCCGAGATCTTAAGAGAGGAGGTCCGAATCAGCACCCCTCCCATACAGTATCAGGTCTAATCGCTGAGATCGTTATGTAGGGAGGTCCGGGCCACGTCGGGCTGGGCGATGTCGGAGCGGATCTGGGGGCACTGGCGGCACTGTCGGGTGGGTGAGTCGCTGGGCTGGCGACTTCGGCCGGCCGCCGCCGGCGGGCCGGCTGGATGGTTGGTGGTGTGTTGTTCCCTCTCTTGCCCACCACTTCGACTGCCGCTCCGACGTCCTTCCAACCTTGCTGCGGCCCGTCGCCACCACTACACGAATTTATATAGCGAGGCCAGGCTCCTATCCACACCACATACGCCCGTGAGTGCGCCCGGCTGGTCATGTAGCGAGGAGGGGTTGTGGGCTTCGGGTGTAACGTGACACTGATGGATGGCTATGATAGAGGCCCACGACATGGGTACTGCCACCGCCGCCGGCACTCGTCCATTTACAGGACCCACTCGTGTACCACCAGACAACACATCCACCATCCATTCACCTCCCCCCCCTTGAGGAAGGGAGGTTCTATGGCCCCTCACGGTCGACGCCAGAGGACATATCGCCCATAGGAGGGCAGCTGGCAGGCTGTCTCTCTGCTAGATATGTGTGCACTTTCCTGCGGATGCCATCAAGCTCTTCTCGCGGCCGTTCCTTATCCGCCGTAAATGCACCCCGGGGCCAGAACCAGACAGATGCTTAGACCGAAATCATAAGACAGAGACCGAGATCGAGATCGTGACCGTGCCAAGAGCGGACAGTTACACTGGGGCCGAGTGTTCGAACAATAGTGCGATCAAAGCAGTGATAGAAACATAAAGATATTTATACTGAAATCAAGAAACAGAGACTGAGATTGAGATCAATGAAATATTTTTTACAGGAAATTTTGAAACAATTTCCTTCCTATCAAGATATGCCCTTCGGAATTGTATCATTATTCCCAAACACTTGCATTTAGATCCAGACCACTACACGTGTTTTTGCGTTGTTGTTGACATCAGTTGCGTGCTCACAAACTGTATCACATTTAATTATTCAGTATCGAATCAGGAAGAGAGTTTGGTAAATTTTTTCATAGGTCAGGTTAGAGAGGTGAAATCCCATCTAGGTGTTTATTTGGAGTCCAGGGGACTCCAACTCCATTCATATCAGACACCATCCACATTTCCATTTACTCCTACGCTAAAATAGAAAAGGAAGGAAAGACATTATACATACACCTGAACACTGGGACAACAACTATTTCTGTCTACACACACGCACAATTGCCACCAACACACACACACACACATCCCCCCCCCCCCACGCGGAAGACGCCAGCTCCGGTGGGGTTGGTTGGTTACGCTGGGACGGTGGTGGTGACGGGTGAGGCTCCATGACGCCGAGCAGCACTGACATGGCGATGGTTGGTGGCGGGTGGCCTCGGCTGAGCGCTTCCTCTCCTCCATCCGATAGCTCAGCCATCTTGCCACCGCTGGACGTCCTTGAGTGTGTCGGCCCGGGCGTCCACCGCCGCGCGTCTGATTCCCCTGCGTCTCCCTGTCCGTTCTGCCCTGTTCTCCCCTTCACCGTGGCGCGCTCATGAGTTTTCTTCTCCCTTCATCGCCTCCGGGTTTGGGTATTTTCTCTCTCTCTCTTCCATGTTCTTTTTTTCGCGAATGTTCCAGAAGGTTCTGGAGGTCCGGCTGCTGCTCCCGCTTCCGCCGCGGGCCGGTCCACTCTCCACCCTTCCCACGTATGTTACACAGGTGTTCGGGACGTGCCCGGCCGCCTCTCGGTTGGCCTTGAAAGCCGCCTGCAAGCCTGCCTGTGTTTTCTTGTTGTCGGCGGACACGCTGTGCTGGGGAGGGCGCCCGGCCATGCGGCGGCGCGAAAGCTGGTTTCTGGCCGTCCGAACCTCGTGGATAAAAATGTAAAACGCCTTACAGTTACCATAATATTCCCTCAGTACATGGACGAATCGCTGAGATCGGTACCTTAGTACTCCCCTGGTACAAGGATGAATCTTTGAGTTCGGTACCGCAATTGGGCTAAGTGCCGAGTAGAAATATAGATACTTCCAACTTACTTCGTATTTTGACGCACAACCATGGAGGATCATGAGGCGTCATCTCCCTCATGCGAGTATGCTTTCTGTGGATATTCCAGTGTATACTTACGGCTAGGGGTGGCCCTTTGCATGTGCTAAGGGAGCAACTGGTCCCCAATCATTAATTTGCTCCTCCACCCCGTTTCCAATCATTGAATTGTCCCCAGTCAGATCAAAGTTTAACCTATTGAACCTATGGAGATTTCCAGAACGCTCCAGGACATCCCCACCCCCGTTCAACGAGTTTTTTTTCAGCCGGTGGCGCCCCTCTTCGGATAAAAATACCATCAAAAATATTAATTGTTCCCCGCCCCGATCAACTGCACAAAGTGACATACATACTTACGGCACCGAAATTTATCAGCGACGACCTTCAGATGGTTATGCTCCGAGTACAGGCATATATTCTCTAGCTGGATCCAGTTATAATGACTTGCTCTGCTGGCAATGTTTTGAGATGCGATCATTTGCGGATGTTTGTGAGTTTGTGACGGAAAAACAAGTTTTCGTTGCCAGAACGCATCCTCCGCAATTAATGCTGTGCCGCTTAGCTCACATGCTGAGCGGCACAGTCCATAATTGGTTAGGGTGTGCCGCTCAGCCGAGGTGTCGTGCGGTACAGTCCACCACTGCTACGGCTGGATCAGCCCACGTGTGAAGTGGTAGAAGGGCGATTTCAGGACAAATCACCAAGGTAATCTCCAAGTTGTACACCAAGCCCCCTCCGATTTTGATGCACATGGGTGGGCTGGGTCATCTACTGCCCGGATTGCGATTATGAGACCTTTTGGTGCTTGTCAAAGTGATCACGAGATACAGGTTAGGAATATTTTGAGGTCATGGAAAAAGTTCATTTATAAAATCATGTTTATTTTTTAGTGGTAGCAATTAGCTTGCCATCAATGGATATCATTTGAAAGCGGGAGGTCGGCCCAATGCAATACAAATGAGTGTGGTCTTGTGAATTCAACATTTGACCTCGTGACATTTGAAAAAGTACTATTTTGATTTTACAGCTGATAGATGCCCAGTCAATTGTCTATTTGTCTTAGCAGTGATTATATTGTTGTCATTCGTAAGGCACCAGTCCAACTCTCGATCCATGAATAGGTCCACACAAATTCTCACCAGGATACCGTGTTCTACCCGCAGTAACAATGTTTCTGTTGTTTCAGTTGACAATCGGATCCCGGACATATACGAGTTCCTGTCGCAGCGCTGTATGATTGTGGTGATTCAGATGATGGTGCCGATTCTGACGTACCCATACTACGTCCTGGTGGTCGTCTTCATCTTCGGTGAGCTACTCAAATAAAGCCGTTCAACGTGTCGCCCGCAACCCATGATGATAATGTTGGTGATTAATGATGATATTGATGGTATGCGTGTGTGGATCCGTTTTGTGTGTGTGTGTGTGTGTGTGTGTGTGTGTGTGTGTGTGTGTGTGTGTGTGTGTGTGTGTGCGTGCGTGCGTGCGTGCGTGCGTGTGTGTGTGCGTGCGTGCGTGCGTGCGTGTGTGTGTGCGTGCGTGCGCGCGTGCGTGCGTGCGTGCGTGCGAGTGCGTGTCTGTGAGTTTGTGTGTGTATGTGCATGTGTATGTTTTAACATAATGAATAAATACCTATGTTTCCCAATGTATTACTGGCATAACATGCGCACCGGAGGGGGCGGGGCGAAATCCACCCACCCTCTCTTGGTTTTCGACGATATCTTATAAACGGGCAGGGACATTACAATGCAATCTTGTGACTGTATTGCAAATTCACAAGTGCATTCTCTGCAAATGTATTTCTGAAATCCGTTCGTAAATATAGGAACTACGGGGGTGCAAATTCGATCAAACGACCCCCGGCCGGCCGCATAGTATCGTAAGAGTTTCGTTGGTCACAAAATTCCGCTTGTCATGACGCTTTTCAAATGTTCATGACTCTGCAACCAAGTGCCTTGATTTCACGGAATCGGTGGTAGTGCAGCATACTCATCTTTATCTGGCATATTTGTTTTCGTATGAGGCTCTGGCGTGTCCACTCCTCTAGTACACCATGTGATGTGAGCCGATGTTTCTAAATTTCCATCCAAATTGCAATGCCTCATGGGCAAAAATAAGGACACTTGAATCAACTTCATATAATGAAAAACATACATATAGCTACATTACAGATCTCTCTGGCGGCCATGATTTTCAGAGGACCTTCAAGGTGTCCTAGATTCGCATATCTAACATAAACTAACTCTTTCGGTCGTATCTTACGTAATCTAGTTGTGAGAATTGTGAGTCAGTGCAAGCTGTCGGATATTCGTGCCTATAATGGCTCCAGGACGAAAGGTAAAAAGACAGGAAGTCAAGAGTCGGAAAGTCAAAAGAGGTAAAGGTGAACATGGAAAAACTTTAAAATATGACAAAGTTAAAAAAGATACAAAGCAAATGCGAAAATGTCAACATGGGATAAAAGGAAAATGATAAAAATACAAATGAACAAAAGTGAAATGGAAAGAAAGATAACGACAAGTCAAATGGAAAGACGACAAAAAGAAACACGTCAATCTGACGAAAAGTCAAGACGTTGGTAAGTGCATGGGAAATAGTTTTTAAAAAATGCAGCACGTGGTAACTTTTGATTCAGCGGATGAGGCCGCCGAGGAATGTAGCGGTCTAATTCAGAGCGTATACTTCCCTCTTATGCTAGATAATAAAAAAAAACTGCAGCACATGGTAGTTTGACTCAGCAGATTAGGCGGCCGATAAATTTAACACTCTAATTTAGAGCGCAGACTTCTCTCGTATGCTGAAATCAACAACATACTACGGTGAAAAATTGGCACAACACAACGGCGCCGAAGACGCATCCTACCATTCCCAAAAGAGGTGTGCAACATGTTGGAAGGAGCGACGGATGGCGTGCCGGAAACAAACAGTCAGCTGGAGGCACCGCGTGGTGTCCTCCCAACTGCTGTTCAGGTCAATCATGGTACAGCAATAAAATGCCAGCATTACAGTAAATGAACCTCGTCCATATCTGACGTGGAAGAGCCGCCACGGTGCGACTGAAGCGCCATTAAAGGATCAGACTAGCAAACTGCACAGCAGCAACCGATTAAATCAGGATCGAATCGTGTAGGCAGAGCGAAGTGTGTTAGTGCTTTATAAGTGCAACTGGAATTCAGTGTGAACAGGAAAACGATAGTAGACAAGGGGACGTGTTTCCTTTGCTCTGTCGTGTTCGCAGCAGAGGGAATTTAGGTGCCGGTATGAAGCCTAGGCTGATTTCTAGCATACGAGCACAGACTGAGCATTGTTTTCATCAGACGGGTCGAAACATCACCAAGGTTAAAAATAGATTAACCAATTGAAGGATCAGTTCCATTAAGTAGTATGTTGGGGAAGGGGGAGTGGGTTGCTGATGGCAATGTCCTGCCAATCTCAATTTTAATTTCAGGTATACCAATTTACCCGAAGGTCGTCCTGATTCGCTGTAACAGGGGTCACCGTGAGATGGTAGGTCTAAACACGAAGTCGCTGAAGTGCGCCAGTCACACTCATGTCACAATGCATACACACACACATATATACACACACACACACACACACACACACACACACACGACACACACCAACCACACGCGCAACAACACACACACACACACATACACACACACACACACACACACACACACATACATACACACACACACACACACATATATATATATATATATATATATATATATATATATATATATATATATATATATATATATATATATATATATATATATATATATATATATATATATATATATATATATATATATATATATATATATATATATATATATATATATATATATATATATATATATATATATATATATATATATATATATATATATATATATATATATATATATATATATATATATATATATATATATATATATATATATATATATATATATATATATATATATATATATGTATATATATATATATATATATATAACTTGTGTTTTCAACAATAGAATGAAGCAGCGGTTCGCTCACTGCATCGTTGACGTTGGCAGGTATGTACGGCATCATGTGGCGGTGCCTGGTGTCGGGAATACGAAGCACAAAGTATATTGAAAACGTGAAGCGTTCGCCGGTGCTGCATCACCTGACCTCCACTGTGGGCGGTCTGTCGGTAATCCGCGCCTACAACAAGCAGCGGATGATGATTGACAGGTACGTTCCAGCTAACGACAATTCACACGTGCCTACCGAAGGGTAGAGAGAAACCTATGCGCATTGTAGGGCCAGGTAGTGTCAGTCGGATTACGAGGAGAACACGACACCGATCGTACAAGGTGGGCCTCCGTGTATAACAGACGACACATGATAGGGACAGGGCACCCACGACCAAACTGCCACCAAACCAACCGATAACCCAGATACAAAGTTGGTAAAACTTAACGTCGTTTGGAAGGTCACAATTCCTTTTATCATCGTTTAACACGTTGAAAAACACGTTCAGGAAAATATGAAAGCACATGCAGTGAGGCATCGCTTTGTGAAAGTATTTAGCATTTTTAGTGTCCCTACCAGCGGATCAAACCCTGATTAATATGGCCTGCCAAGCTGTTCGGCCTGTGACGAACGATAAATGGCTGCGGACTGTTCGCGGGCGAGAAGTACGCCTCAGAGTATAACATATCCGGTCGCATGAAGTCAGAACCACGTAAGGCTAACCTTCGTGCCACATTGACGAAACTAAATGATCCTTACCACTCCACTTCACGTGGGGGTCCAGAAGTTGGCTTTGCAACTCTAAATATGTAGCAAATCATCCCGACAAACGGTTCTGATTCATATTCACTAACACAAATTACTTTTGATTGCAAAGATGAGCTCACATGCTGATCCGATTTATCTAACAGGATCGTGTGATAATATGAGAGCCTATAAGATGCTACTTGACGCTGGACTGATAGTAATGCCTAGTCGGCTCATAGTACTCAATTCAGCTCAGTTCAGCTGAGAAAGTATTGTGAGTGTCCAATTCCCCATAAGATAAATAAATATCCCCTAGGTGGGTATGTCTGGGCACTAGACAGAGAACACACGCTGACTAACGGACGGATTTAGAAAGATGAAAACGAAGGAATTTGTGTCTCACGTACATAACCAAATGGAGATGCGCAAACATCCACAAATGCATTTATCTTCCTCCGTGTGCATTGTGCATGCTAGCACGTCACTATTCATTGGCTGCATGATGTCGGCCGACTGTACAGACACATGGGTCCAGTCAGCCGACTGTACAGACACACGAATCCAGTCGGCCGACTGTACAGACACACGGGTCCAGTCGGCCGACTGTACAGACACACGGGTCCAGTCGGCCGACTGTACAGACACACGGGTCCAGTCGGCCGACTGTACAGACACACGGGTCCAGTCAGCCGACTGCACAGACACACGGGTCCAGTCGGCCGACTGTACAGACACACGGGTCCAGTCGGCCGACTGCACAGACACACGGGTCCAGTCGGCCGACTGCACAGACACACGGGTCCAGTCGGCCGACTGTACAGACACACGGGTCCAGTCGGCCGACTGTACAGGGTTCAGGGACTGCACAGCCAGTCGGCCGACTGCACAGACACACGGGTCCAGTCGGCCGACTGTACAGACACACGGGTCCAGTCGGCCGACTGTACAGACACACGGGTCCAGTCGGCCGACTGTACAGACACACGGGTCCAGTCGGCCGACTGTACAGACACACGGGTCCAGTCGGCCGACTGTACAGACACACGGGTCCAGTCGGCCGACTGCACAGACACACGGGTCCAGTCGGTCACTCCTAGAGCGGTCGCCTGTGCAGGTTCGAGCGGCTGCTGGACAACCACACGTCGTCGCTGCTAGTGTTCCGGCTGGCCAGCTCGTGGTTCACGCTGCGCTCCGACGAGCTGGGCCTGGTGCTGCTGGGCGCCATCAGCGCCGCCCTGCTGCTGCTGCCCGGAGCATCGCCGTCCGAGGCCGGCCTCATCTTCAGCCTCGTCTACGACACCATCATGGTGATGCCGTTCCTGGTGATGATCGGCTCGGAGCTGTCGGCGCTGATGTCGGCCGTGGAGCGCTGCGCCAACTACACCAGGGTAAGCCAGCGCCAGGTGTGGCGGCGGGGTAACTTCGGACCGGTGCGGCCGGCACTGGGCGGGCCGTGGTGGCGGGCTAACTTTTGATCAGTACAGCCAACACGGGGTGAGCATATCGGTGGTGGTGACGGGGTAACTTAGGATTAGTGCGGCCAACACTGGCTGGGCGGTGGTGGCGGGTTAACTTAGGATCAGTGTGCCCAACACTGGGTGGGCATCCCGGTGGTAGTTGCGGGGTAACTTAGGATCAGTGTACCCAATACGGGGTGGGCATCCCGGTGGTGGTTGCGGGGTAACTTAGGATCAGTGTACCCAATACTGGGTGGGCATCCCGGTGGTGGTTGCGGGGTAACTTAGGATCAGTGTACCCAATACGGGGTGGGCATCCCGGTGGTGGTTGCGGGGTAACTTAGGATCAGTGTACCCAATACTGGGTGGGCATCCCGGTGGTGGTTGCGGGGTAACTTAGGATCAGTGTACCCAATACTGGGTGGGCATCCCGGTGGTGGTGGCGGGGTAACTTAGGATCAGTGTACCCAATACTGGGTGGGCATCCCGGTAGTGGTTGCGGGGTAACTTAGGATCAGTGTACCCAATACGGGGTGGGCATCCCGGTGGTGGTTGCGGGGTAACTTAGGATCAGTGTACCCAATACTGGGTGGGCATCCCGGTGGTGGTGGCGGGGTAACTTAGGATCAGTGTACCCAATACTGGGTGGGCATCCCGGTGGTGGTGGCGGGGTAACTTAGGATCAGTGTACCCAATACTGGGTGGGCATTCCTGTGGTGGTGGCGGGATAACTTAGGATCAGTGTACCCAATACTGGGTGGGCATCCCGGTGGTGGTGGCGGGGTAACTTAGGATCAGTGTGCCTAACATTGGGTGGGCATCCCGGTGGTGGTTGCGGGGTAACTTAGGATCAGTGTACCCAATACTGGGTGGGAATCCCGGTGGTGGTGGCGGGGTAACTTGGGATTAGTGTGCCTAACATTTGGTGGGCATCCCGGTGGTTGTTGCGGGTTAACTTAGGACCAGTGTGCCCAACACTGGGTGGGCATCCCGGTGGTGGTGGCGGGGTAACTTGGGATCAGTGTGCCTAACATTGGGTGGGCATCACGGTGGTTGTTGCGGGTGAACTTGGGACCAGTGTGCCCAACACTGGGTGGGCATCCCGGTGGTGGTGGCGGGGTAACTTGGGATCAGTGTGCCTAACATTGGGTGGGCATCACGGTGGTGGTGGCGGGGTAACTGCGGACCGACAAGCAGTGACTCAGTGCTATCCAACGCAAACGGAGACACGAACCCAGGAGAAGAAACCCAGGCCAATTCCCCATCCCTGAAGTTGTGATGAGTCTGATGGAAAAAGCTGCCGAGGCACAGCACGCAGTTCCAGCGAGGACGTGACAGCCGCCGCCGACCGACAGCGGAGGCCAAGGGAACCTGTGCAGATAATTGGCACCCCTTCAGAGTACAAAAGGCACCCTGTGCGAAAATGGCACCTCAAGGGAAAAGGCACCTATTGGCACCCCTCGAGTAGAAAAGGCACCCCCAGAAAATGGCACCCCTTCGAGTAAAAAGGCACCCTTCAATAAATGGCACCCCTTCAGAGTAGAAAAGGCACCCTGTGCAGATAAATGGCACCCCTTCAGAGTAGAAAAGGCACCCTGTGCAGATAATTGGCACCCCTTCAGCACAATTGCTCCCCGCCCATTGACATCCTTGAATCCATCTCTAATGCCTAATATGGTTAAATTTCGGAATATTTCTGGAGAGGCCCAAGCCCTCGAACCCCTCTTCAGCCCCTGAAAGCTGGTGAAGGTTGTGGGTAGATCAATTAGTGATCAGGCCCAGGTTCATAATTGGTAGCGGTGACGACCGCATGAATCTGCATCAACAACTGGAAGATAAGGCACGCAAATTTCAGCCCACGATTATGTGAACACCTGGCATGGGCGTGTCGCCAATGTGCCTGACGGAGAACGTGTCCCCTCAACTTAGTGGAATCTAACATTACACCCATGGTGCTGCATGGGAAAATAATCAGGCGAGCCCAGGTATTATAGGTGGCTGATGAAGCGTGGCTACCGAGGGCAAATCTGCTGCATGCTCGGGATCGATACCTACTGTCTGATCTCGGCGGCACAACGCGCGAGATCAGATCGTATCAGTGGCGTCCACACTCAACAGTCAAAGGCGCGTGTCGCCGGCTGAAGCTAAAGATTTTCGTAAACAGTTCCCAACCCCCAACCGTCCAAGTTCGCTGCGCCAAGAACAGCCAGATTCCTGCTATTGCTTGACTGGAGCAAGACTGTTAGGTGGAAGCACGCAGTCTGTAGCCGATTTGAGTTGTCCAACAATTAAAATATCCTAGCTCTTATCCTACACTCCCATAGATCAACCTCAGAGCTAAATTGCATGCTAAGTTGTTAAGAGTTAAGTGTTTAAATGCATAGACAACTCCTATCTGTTGCAGACGCTGTGCTCCTACATGTACTTGGTGGTGTTCCAGTCAGCTCCAGGCATGACATTGTTCCAGTGAAACAATTGCGGGAATTCGACAGCTTTTGGTGTAGTGAACATAGCGGTTTGGGCGTTCATGGGGATAGTTAGCTTCGGCCATGTCGTCGGAAAAAAACCCAGATGAGGACCATTTGGACGGTACTGCTGCGAACTTCAACTTCAGTCTGAAAACTTCTTTCTTTAGACATTGACATATTCTGGTCCGTCAAGTTTGCCTTGATCCGGTGTGAACTGGGTTTTAATCAGTAGCCTGGCGGACGTGCCGGGCCGTCTGACACGGTTCGGACATACATACACACAGACACACACACACACACACACACACACACACACACACATATATATATATATATATATATATATATATATATATATATATATATATATATATATATATAACAGGTGAGGGCTCCTCACCTGGTTACATCGACAGCTGTATCGCACCACGCGTGTGACATGCAGTGTCCTCTGTGCCGCCAGGGTCTGGACTACGAGCCGCCGACAGACGTGGCGGGCAGTTCGCTGTGTCCGACCTGGCCGGAGCGGGGCGCCATCCGCCTCGAGTCGGTCAGTCTGCGCTACCGGCCTGATCTGCCGCGGGTGCTGCATGACCTCAGCGTGGACATCGCCGCCGGTCAGAAGGTCGGCATCGTGGGCCGTACTGGTGCAGGTGAGACGAGACACTCGTCAGCTGACTGGTTCAGGTGATACGAGACACTCGTCAGCTTACTGGTGCAGGTAAGGCGAGACACTCGTCAGCTGACTGGGAGGGTGACACGAGACACTCGTCAGCTGACTGGGAGGGTTAGACGAGACAATCGTCAGCTGACTGGGAGGGTTAGACGAGACACTCGTCAGCTGACTGGGAGGGTGAGACGAAATACTCGACAGTTGACTGAGGGTGGGAGGTAAGATGATGACGTCAGCTCACTGGCAAAATCGCGATATCTTGCGCCCAGCAGGACGCCACTTTTTCGCTTTTCTGACTCATTCCATTTGGGATGGCCAGCGTCTCACCCTAACTACCATCCAACTGCAATGTGCCGCAATGTGCAGTGTCTACGATGCCAGACATCGATTTCCCGATCTGATTACAATCTTATTGACCAACTGTTGTTGCCATATTTTATCTGTATGTGGAGATACATGCGAATGCAAAGCTGATTAGCATATTGCCAGCAGGCTTTCCACTCAAAGCTAGCACTTTGTGCGACTGATGGTCTCAGATTGGAGCGAATGCACTTTGACACCGTCTTCAGAGCAACATGTGTGACTTTCAGGCAAGTCAACCCTGATCTCGACCATGCTGAGGATGATGGATCTGGAGGCGGGTCGAGTCCTCATTGACGACGTCGACATCGCCACCATCGGACTGCGTCAGCTCCGCTCGGGGATCGCCGTCATCCCACAGGACCCTGTGCTCTTCAGCGGAACTGTCAGGTGCGCTTGACGATCCCCTCGTGAGTGCTCCTCACGTGAACTCCCGTGGGCTTTGACGTTGCTGCTTGGGTGCTCCTCATCCTGCTGTTCGCGGGCTTTACAAGCCCCGAGCAATGTTCTTAGCGGAGCTGTTTTGTGGATCTGACGCTTCCGTTATGATATGAGATGAAACGTTTTCGTTATGAAATGAGATGATACGCTTCCGGAAGAGATGAGACAAACCTTCCATGGGCTGAGTATTCGTCTCACTAGATGTTCTTCACTCGGGTCTTCAGCAAGTTATTCGTTCGTTATTTCCCCCGAGTGATGCTGAACGCCGGCCGACCCAGTGGATGACGTCACACATGCTGTAGCCGCGCCCCCCCACTGAGGCCGTGTGCCACGTGTGGCAGGCAGAACCTGGACCCGTACGGGGTGCACGAGGACGCGCGTGTCTGGCACGTGCTGGAGCGGTCCGGTCTGAAGGCGAAGGTGGCGCGCCTGCCGCTGCAGCTGGCCACGCCCGTGACGTCAGACGGCGACAGCTTCAGTGTCGGCGAGCGGCAGCTGATCTGTCTGGCGCGCGCCCTACTCAGGTACTGCAGCTGCAGCTGCTGTCGTGTTGGCGGTGTTGTTAGATACTGCAGCTGCAGCTGTTGTTGTGCCGGCGATGTTGTCAGGTACTGCAGCTGCAGCTGCTGTCGTGTTGGCGGTGTTGTTAGATACTGCAGCTGCAGCTGCTGGAGTGCTGGCGGTGTTGTTAGGCGGTCTCAGAATTTCGAGTCAGGTCAAACTGCCTGCCATGATGCTCGATTAGAGACTAGCCAAGGGGTTTCGGGGTACACGAGGAGAGGTTTCTATGGTTGGAGCGAACTGTTTGGGAAGCGGCTACTCGGTGAGCAATGGTTCATTTTCGCTGATGAAAAAAAATGTTTTTGTTGTCTCCACCAGGTTTAGGAACCATGGGGTCTCTGTATCTCGTTTACGTCCAAGGGTTTCACTCCATATAGCAATGCATTTAATTTGCTGTTGTACGCAGTAGCTTAGCATCTCTGTTGCACCTCGCTGTGTCAAAATTTGTATTCTCCCCCTTGTGCATCGGTACTTGGTTTTGCAAACGACAATAGACGTGTATGCTTCGATACATTTTTGCGATTCCATTATTTACTTAACAGGCATACGTTCCGTTTTCGAAATGAAGTAAGAAAGTCACGCCCTATGCGACATTGTCCTCAGTAGTGGCGCTACCCCTTCTGGCTGCCTAGGTGATATTGCCCTCAGTAATGGTGCTACCCCTTCCGGCTGCCTTGTCCACATTGGCCTCAGTAGTGGTACTACCCCTTCTGTATGGCGTTTATTGAACTTCAAACTTCAAACAGGCTGATACCAACAAATGGCCGCAATTCATCTAAGAAAATGTATTCTTTTAGCAGGGGAGAGAGAGAGAAAGAGAGAGCGAGGGAGAGAGAGAGAGAGAGAGAGAGAGAGAGAGAGAGAGAGAGAGAGAGAGAGAGAGAGAGAGAGAGAGAGAGAGAGAGAGAGAGAGAGAGAGAGAGAGAGAGAGAGAGAGAGAAGAGAGAGAGAGAGAGAGAGAGAGAGAGAGAGAGAGAGAGAGAGAGAGAGAGAGAGAGAGAGAGAGAGAGAGAGAGAGAGAGAGAGAGAGAGAGAGAGAGAGAGAGAGAGAGAGAGAGAGAGAGAGAGAGAGAGAGAGAGAGAGAGGGGCGTTGGAGATGCGTCCGTGGTGATAATCTACATAGGTAGGAATAATTCAGTCGGAAGTATTGGATGGTTTCTCTCAAAGCGATCAGGGAAACGTCTGCCAGCTCAGCTGGGTATAAACATTACCGTGACAGAGGGTGAACGCTAGGTAAGGCCTTTTACCACCATGGGCATGTAGATACGGTCTGCTGTCAATCTAGTGACTGTGTTATTATTCTGGCTTCTGTGCACGTCGGTTGGAAGGCTTTGCGTCCAATCCCGAGTAGTGCGTGGTAGTAAAGCAGCCGCTGTGGTGCGACAGGCCAGCGATTGAGACTGCACGTGCCGCGTCTAACTGAGAGCACCTGTCGCAGACGGAACCGCGTGCTTCTGCTGGACGAGGCCACAGCCAGTGTCGACGTGCAGACCGACTGCTTGATCCAACGCACCATTCACGAGGACTTCTCCGACTGCACGGTGTTGACGATCGCCCACCGACTCAACACAGTGCTCGGCTACAGCGTCATCATCGTCATGGACTCAGGCAGGGTGAGGGATGTCGCGGTGGACTATGGCAGGATGAGGAGTGTTGTAATGAACTTTGGCGGAGTGAAGGGGAGAAGTGTTATGGTGATTCAGGCAGGACAAATGGTAGCGTGTTGTAGTGTACTCTGGCGGAGTGGGAGGGCTGCAGTGGACTCCGGATGTTAGGGGTGTTAACTTGTTCAGGCAAAACCTTTCCCAGGAGGAGTGCCAGGGTGATGAGAGGTCACTGTTTCAGATTGCTGAGATGGGAACGCCGAGTGAGGCCACGCACTTTCGGGGAAGAGGGTTTAGCAGGAGGACATTAGCTGGGTACCGGATGAGGCTGCAGACTGGATGTTGGGGAACTGTAGGCAACTTCCCAGGAGGAGTGCCAGGGTGATGAGAGGTCACTGTTTCAGATTGCTGAGATGGGAACGCCGAGTGAGGCCACGCCTTTCTTAGCAGGGGCGCCAAAGGGACGAGATGTCACTGTTTCAGATCGCTGAGATGGGTACGCCGAGTGAGGCCACACCTTCCCTAGGAGGGGTGCCAGGGTAATGAGTGTAGACTGTTTCAGATCGCTGGGATGGGTACGCCGTGTGAGGCCACACCTTCCCTAGGAGGGGTGCCAAGGTGATGAGCGGACACTGTTTCAGATCGATGAGATGGGTACGCCGTGTGAGGCCACACCTTCCCTAGGAGGGGTGCCAAGGTGATGAGCGGACACTGTTTCAGATCGATGAGATGGGTACGCCGTGTGAGGCCACACCTTCCCTAGGAGGGGTGCCAAGGTGATGAGCGGACACTGTTTCAGATCGATGAGATGGGTACGCCGAGTGAGGCCAAGCCTTCCTTAGCAGGGGCGCCAAAGTGACGAGATGTCACTGTTTCAGATCGCTGAGATGGGTACGCCGAGTGAGGCCACACCTTCCCTAGGAGGGGTGCCAGGGTAATGAGTGTAGACTGTTTCAGATCGCTGGGATGGGTACGCCGTGTGAGGCCACACCTTCCCTAGGAGGGGTGCCAAGGTGATGAGCGGACACTGTTTCAGATCGATGAGATGGGTACGCCGTGTGAGGCCAAACCTTCCCTAGGAGGGGCGCCAGAGTGACGAGAGGACACTGTTTCAGATCGCTGAGATGGGTACGCCGAGTGAGTTGGCAGCCAAGCCCGACTCCCAGTTCCGACTGATGCTGGAGCAGGCCGGCATTTCGTCTGTGTCTGGACCTGACACCCCAGCGTCTCTGACCTCGTCGCCGCAGGAAAATGGTGTCCTGGCACCGGTGGACGGACAGGTGCCTCCTCTGGCACAACAGGAGGCCATGTCCGACGTTACCATTACACCATCACCCACCCGCGTCAAGTTCGACATCAGTGACGTCACAACGTCCGAGAATGATGTGTCGGACACTGGCAATGTCGAGGAGGTCAACCTTTCGACGTCCGTGCGGCAACGTAGCGGTCTTGTCGGCAGAGCGAACAGCCAAGATGACGCGGTCGAAATTACACAACTGTAACTTGAATCATAGCTGAGTAGTGGTATTGCTCCTGTATACGTCCATCGGGGCTGTATACAGAATGCTGCAACTGAAGAGATGTGCTTCCTCATCGGGAGTTTTCTCACTTTCAAAGCTACATGTGTCGGGGCACTGTGCATATCATCGTCTTGTAACACCTGCACATATCAGGGTCGTCTAATACGCGTATAAAATTAGATTTGGCCATGCCATCGGCAGTTGTTTTATTGTATCTTATTAAGCTGGTTTCAACTGGTTAAAACTAGGCCAGAGCTACAAAATAACCTTTGTAGAATAAACCTTCATGCGTTCTTGTAACAATGCTAAAATAGAAAGAATAATACCTGTTAAACAAACATAGAAAAGTTCGGAAAAACGAACTGCACGTCGTTTTCATTTCATTTCATACCTTGCATTCAAAGTTTTTACAGTTAGCCGAATTATACAAAGAATCTCAAATATATTGATCGCCATCGAAACGACAATTCCTTCTTCATCTGTTTATGCTATACCTGCTCAACATCTGCGTTGATATTCTTACAATGGACTAGTGACCAGCTCCATTGCTGTGCAGGACCGGATACCCAGGGATGTGAAACTGACTACAAGTGCCGCATTTGGTAGCGATATATGCGCATTTAAATTTCTGGGTGTATAGGAGCTATTACAGTTGAGACGGCGCCGACACTACCAACTTTTTCGCTGTCCTACCAGCTTTTGGAAGCAAGATGGCATTATATACTTATGGAGTGGCTTGAAAGCTGGTTGATTCGGAGGAGAAAAATAGTTCTCGCCCTACCACTTTCGACACGTTCACACGAATGCATAATTCATGTCTCAAGGAATGTTCGTCCAATGCCTGTATATGGTATCAGCAGAAAGGAACGGGAAAAACAGGGTTCCCATCACGGTTCTTCCGAATTAATGCAACTGTAGAAAAAGAGCTACAGTTTAAAATTCGCTAAACATTCTGAATTAAGCTCTAAACAACGAACAACAGCAAACAGCATGTATAGGAAGGGAATAGAGTTGCCGTGCCACGCAAGGCTGTACGAGTTGAAAGTGAAGATACGCTCTTTCAGTTCTTTTATGACGCATTCACATGCTGGGCCACATAGCGTCGCCAACCTCTCATGCCGATTGGTCACGGGCGGACTCGGTAATGCCGCCGGTTGTGCGGTTCGAACACACGACCTAACGACCAAGAGTCCAAGTCTCTGCTGAGCGAGGTGCCGCGGTCCCCTGAAAGTGAAGCTAAAAAGTGTACATGTATGCATGCACCTGCCGTACTGGATGTTATCCGTTATCGAAATAGTCCGTGTATCGTAGAGATCGGGCAATGTGTATTTTGCGTACTCCTTAAGCTAAGTGCGAGCTTCAGCTAAGTACGAGCGTAAGCTAAATACGAGCGTCAGCTAAGTACAAGCTAAGCTAATCACGAGCTAAGCTAAGTACGAGCTAAGCTCGTAAGTGCTGTGGTGTGGGACTGTCAGGTCCCACCTTACGAAGGGACCAAGAGAGTGCCGTCCCCCACGGAATGCACGAAGTGTGCACTCATTCGAGTGCCACTCGTTCAGTTAGTCTGGCATAGGTGACTGTTAGCAGGTGCACAGCCAGGTTTTCTCCGACGAAGGGCCACGTCATCGATGAAAGAAGAGGCAATAGTTAATGGAAGATGAATGCCAATGTGAAACAGATAAAACAGAGCCTCTGGAGTAGGTGAGTTGTACTGTTGGCCGCACTGTACTGTTGGTGAGTTGTACTGTTGGCAGTACAGTTGTACTGTACTGTTGGCTCCGAGGGCCGCATTGTTGTCCTGTCTGTGTGGTGAGTTGTTGTTCTGGTGCAATGCGTAGGCAACCCGGGTGTATACCGAGGGCCGCACTGTTGTCCGTCTGTGTGATGAGTTCTTCCGAAGCAATGCGTTGGCAGCCCGGGTGTATGCCGTGTTGAATGCCTTCGTTGACTTGATGTGCGAGATCATGAGAACTTTACACGCAGGGCAAGGGGACTTCATGTATTCGTGGGAAGAGGGGGCGGAGCGTCAATATTTATTTACTCAACCTTTAAACCAATGAGCATATACGAGATCAAGTCAGGTTTTGGCTGGAAGCTGAACATTGTGCGCTCCCTCTTTCCCACCAATCGCCCACCAATGTTCACTCATGGCGATAAATAAATGGATCTGGCCGGATTCAATACTTGGATGACAGTTTCTACCGTATCGGCAGCGTGTCGCTTCCATGAAGTTTAATTTGCTGCAGGTTACAGGACTGACGTCGTCCGCGGAGACGGCTCTATTGCAATGTATTGGCAAAAATGTTGGTGTGTTTTCACATGGAGAGGCAGAGGTCGAGAAACGTGGCTACTTAGCCACTGTGGTAGGTAGCGCATCTGCTGATGACATTTTTACAGATGTAGCGACTTTAGAGAATGCGTTTGTATACTTCGTATGTCTCGTACGATGTGTACGATGTGTCTCGTACGATCGTATGTGTCGGACGAGCGTCAGAAAATAAGAACACTGAATTTGTCGCATCAATTCCATCAGCATCAGATCGTGAACAACATCAATGTAACAGAGTATGACATAAACAACACTAAATGATATTCATTAGTGGGATAATAATCATTTGTGTTATTTATGGCATCTAGGCTGACGTATCATGGAATTATTTGAAGCAGTCTTGAACCAGAAGGGTATGGGGACCTGGGGGGGGGGGGGGTCAGCGTCGGCGGGTGCAGCTGCTAAAACTGGCCTTAGACCCCTCCCCCACCCACCCACACTCCGTAGCTTTCCAGAGGTTCGGTCTTCGGCGATGCTTGAGCACATTAAGCATCTACTCCACAATCCACACTCCACATCCAAATCATTGACTCCGAATATAAATTATGTCATGATCCAGATTCTACGGTGAATGTTGCATTCTATATACTAGATTTCCGACGTAGCGCGACGAATCGCAAGCAAAACTCGCCAGCTGAAGGCAAAAATGATGAGCATTGCTGGGTACATAGTCATGTATTTTTCATATATTTACGTGCTATAACAAGGTATACATATATATATATATATATATATATATATATATATATATATATATATATATATATATATATATATATATATATATATATATATATATATATATATATATATATATATATATATATATATATATATATATATACGGAATTTTCAGGTGATTCTCTCCATCCTTCTGGATGCGTAGCGCGGTGTATATACTTTTAGTGATGTGTACACACTTCCTATTTGCGCATTATTTAATTATTTCATATTATTGAATGTTATCCCTGCTGGATAAAAACAGAAAATATATCTGCATAATTATAAAAGTAACGAACAGTTGTCTCATTTTAGTAATATATTGAAGAAGCATATATTCACCAGTCAATGCGCCTATTTATTCAAATCCGTGATATTCGTGTAAAACTGCCAGCGTCTGCACGCCAGCCGCCATAAACGTCACATTTCTTGGGTCGCTCTATCAATTGAATTTATCGCGATTGTTGCCGCTAGGCACCGCTGACAGCACGACTTTCTGACGTCATGTATTACTTAAATAAACATTTTCCTATAAATATTGATATTGAACTAAGCAATGCTGTATTTTGTGAGATTTTTAAATTGGAGATTAAGTAACGTATGTAGATAATGTAGTCTGTGCCAGGAACGTTAAGTTTTTACAGTTAGCCGAATTATACAAAGAATCCCAAATATATTGGTCGCCATCGAAACGACAATTCCTTCTTCATCTGTTTATGCTATACCTGCTCAACATCTGCGTTGATATTCTTACAATCGACTAGTGACCAGCTCCATTGCTGTGCAGGACCGGATACCCAGGGATGTGAAACTGACTACAAGTGCCGCATTTGGTAGCGATATATGCGCATTTAAATTTCTGGGTGTATAGGATCTATTACAGTTGAGACGGCGCCGACACTACCAACTTTTTCGCTGTCCTACCAGCTTTTGGAAGCGAGATGGCATTATATACTTATGGAGTGGCTTGAAAGCTGGTTGATTCGGAGGAGAAAAAAGTTATCGCCCTACCACTTTCGACACGTTCACACGAATGCATAATTCATGTCTCAAGGAATGTTCGTCCAATGCCTGTATATGGTATCAGCAGAAAGGAACGGGAGAAACAGGGTCCCATCACGGTTCTTCCGAATTAATGCAACTGTAGAAAAAGAGCTACAGTTTAAAATGCGCTAAGCATTCTGAATTAAGCTCTAAACAACGAACAACAGCAAACAGCATGTATAGGAAGGGAATAGAGATGCTGTGCCCCGCAAGGCTGTACGAGTTGAAAGTGAAGATACGCTCTTTGAGTTCTTTTATGACGCATTCACATGCTGTGCCACATAGCGTCGCCAACCTCTCATGCCGATTGGTCACGGGCGGACTCGGTAATGCCGCCGGTTGTGCGGTTCGAACCCACGACCTAACGACCAAGAGTCCAAGTCTCTGCTGAGCGAGGTGCCGCGGTCCCTGAAAGTGAAGCTAAAAAGTGTACATGTATGCATGCACCTGCCGTACTGGATGTTATCCGTTATCGAAATAGTCCGTGTATCGTAGATATCGGGCAATGTGTATTTTGCGTACTCCTTAAGCTAAGTACGAGCGTCAGCTAAGTACAAGCTAAGCTAATCACGAGCTAAGCTAAGTACGAGCTAAGCTCGTAAGTGCTGTGGTGTGGGACTGTCAGGTCCCACCTTACGAAGGGACCAAGAGAGTGCCGTCCCCCACGGAATGCACGAAGTGTGCACTCATTCGAGTGCCACTCGTTCAGTTAGTCTGGCATAGGTGACTGTTAGCAGGTGCACAGCCAGGTTTTCTCCGACGAAGGGCCACGTCATCGATGAAAGATCAACATTCGCAATCGTTTTCTCTGTCACCCCATGCGCAGCGTCGTCATTTGTTCGGACTCCAAATCAGTTTTACAATCTCTTTCGTCACTTTCCTTTTCACATCATTGCCATCTTTCTATTTATGAAACGTGAGGAACACTTCATCTGATGGGCGTGAAGGTCCGTTTCCTGTGGGTGCCCAGTCACTGCGGCATCCCAGGAAACGAAGAAGCCGACACATTAGCAAAAGCTTCATTACACCTCCAACACATCACAGAAATTCCACCACATTTCGAAGGTATTAAATCATCAATACAACAGAGCATTCGACATTTTTGGACTTTCACAAAACACAAACCATACACAGTTACGCGTCATCAAACCTGGCGTCGACACCTGGACCACATCATATAAAAAACCGTCTCGAAGAAAAAGTACTATCACGTTTTCGTATCGGCCATACTTTCCCTACCCATCGACATATCTACACGGCTTCACTTCGACCTTCATGCCCATCATGCAACACCCATCTTACAGTCACACATATACTCCTACACTGTCAACAGTAACAAGGCCCACGAAAGACACTTACCGACTACTGCCGAACACACAACATACCATTTACTTTACCCACGCTACTGGGAGATGAGCACCCTTTTCTAATAAAATTACTTTTCATCTTTCTACGACAAACCAACTTGTTCCAGAACTTATAAATTGACTTTCATAGCTTTGTAGTTTTCTTTATTTTTTTTCCCGCGGCACGACATGGCCTCAGGAGGCCGAAGTGCCTATAAAATGTTTACCAATAAAATGAGGAAAAAAAATTGCAGTCCAAATGTCGACTTATGACATGCCAATCATCTGGAATTCGGCAACGTCTTCAGTACGGGTCATTAGTCTTACATGGGCGCTGGACGACCGATGACGAGAGGCGGGCTACAGAGCTGCCGTGCTGTTGGGCTGAAGTGGGGCACTGTACCGTGGTGGGGAGAGAACGACTGGGGGAGGTTTTTTTCAGACTGCCGCCATAATTGAGCCGACGCAGACATGCAGTACGGTGGCGACGCGAGGGGCAGGCACGCAGACATGCAGTAAGGTGGCGGCGCCGGCGCCCATCGCCACCTGCAGTGACGCGACGTGGAAGGTGCCGCCACAAACAGTCGCCTTGAACAAGGGATCGTGAGTGCCTATATCGGACGGCGTGGATTGGATTATATGACAACATGCATTTAAATGTCTAGATGAAGCTGGCAAAACACCAAAGTTGTAAACGCACGTTTACTTCAGCGTGAAGAAAACGGATCTTGTTTTAGAACGTGCTGGAGGTGGAGTTGGGCCGAATATGGGTGGGTGGTGGTGGCGGGTAACGTTAAAGAAACGGCCTTGTTCTGGATGTTGCTATCCAGATCATCAGCGTCTCCGGAAAATTGTGCTCTCCTTATTCCCGCTGGTTCGTTGTCAAATGCTGGTTGTGAGACCCAGTGCGGGTCGGCTGAGCACTCCCTGGACTCGAGTGTAGGTCGGCTGAGCACGCCCCTACGCCTCAGCTATGGGCGGCCAGAAATACAGACTTGGTCCGACTTGGTCCACACACGAGTGTGCGAGCGGATGTATGCATGGTGGGAGTTTAAAGGTGGTTGACAATAAAATAGAGCAAACATATTCCCCTTCGTAGTATGTTAGCACTTGGGACCTTCAAGCCGAGCTTTCATTGCACTAATAGTGAAATAGTTATGAAAAACAACTAGTGCCAAATCACAGTTCTTCAAAACGTTCAATTTGCCACTATTGGTCCTGTCAGTCCTGGATGGCAGGCCAAAATTATGTAGCCGGAAGTTTAAAAGTCCAAACACGGACCATGCCGAGAAGACAAAATTATCGTCTCCGAATTTGGTATCAGCACAATTACGGTCTCAAAATCGAAAATGCAAAATGTAAATCCGATCCTGGTGGGGTGGGCCGCTTATGTTAGTGTTTTTTTTTGTGTCATACAAGGGAGGAGGCTCCCTCCGGCTTTGCTTCCACTCGTAGCAAAACCTGAAATCAAGTCGTAACCCAATGATCTTACATAACCTGGCATATTCATCAACAGATACGAGTCAAGCGACATCCAAAAAGGAAAGCGACTCGGAATGGTTCGCCCTTAGACGTGCTTCCATAAATTATGGCATTCAGGTGAAGTACTATTAGCGAAGGTGCTGTCGCAAACGACAAAGTTGCAGAGTAGGGTTTATACTACTGCATTTATCTGATAACAACGATGGCTTAGTACGAAAGAATAGAAGTAGTTCTTGCCACCACGTGGCCAAAGCCGGCTAAAATCCGGCATACCTAAATATTAGTTGTGACCTCCATTTGGTCATGAAGATCCATATAGGTACTGGCGACCAATGGTTATCCATGTACTCCTAGAACAGCTGCAATTAACATCTTTAGCTTGTTCTAGGTATTCTATGCCCGCCTGAGCTCGAATCCAATTCTGGTCGCCATTTGTTGGGTTGCACACAAAACGTTACCCTGCCTGTCTTCATCGCTTCTGTGCAAGCAGAGTTTCCGAAAAAGCATGGGCAAAACAACAATCACTAACACTCGATCTCCAAGATAGTGGCGTATACGAATACTTACACCATCACTACCTCGATGCAACTAGATTACTCACGCTAGCTTCAATAGAAAACGACACCTACCTATCATTCATGGCACAGGTGGGATTTGATGAATGACAAACCATCACACCGAATGGCATTTGGTCCGCCACCCGCACGGACATTTCGTACTGTTTGCATCGCTACAATTTCCGGCGGTATGCCAGCAGCTTCAACTGCTTGATTCCCGTAACTGCTGTGATTCACTAGGGCAGAGCTCTAAAAATTGCCGGTTCTGCTACACACCAATTTATGGAAACACGTAATAGCTACATGAAGAGCGAAAACTTCTTAAATAATTACGAGTTATCAAAGAAAATGTGTCAAGTCGTCCATTTGTGTGTTATAAAAACATATCTGTGTACAAGATATTTAAGGTATTTCGTGGCTTATCCTCAGTCCATTCATTCTGTGTTTGTTGTCAAAACATTACATACATGGAATGAAATGATGTAAATACGATCAAACCAGCGCTTTAATGTCGGACTGTCACTTCATAACTTATTGACATTTGCTCCGGATATCCCATGTCATGGTTATCTCAGGCATCCTTTCCTATGTATAATTTAATATGATATTTTCCGCCAGGTACTCCTTCAACATTCCCCATTGCAATCAGTTTCATAACATGTACAGCATAGTATATTTAGGGCAAGGAGTTCAAATAGCCGACGTCGCCAGGCGCAGAATCATTCAGTTACCTATATGCATTATTCACCAATAAATACTGCGCGCTGTCATTCCGTGGATGTGCTCGTATTGGCAACGATGGCTTGATGATGGTTCTGTCATCGGAGACATGAAGGCAGACATGGTAACTGACTGGCCTTTTTAATCTGCATTTAACTCCATGGCACGGATTACAGCCACGGGTATATTTGGGATTAGGGCGTGGTCGCCGCTACAGTTT